>ONZA01016926.1:2289-12332 GCA_900322205.1 Kewa caespitosa | reverse complement strand
TACTTCACTTAACACATAACCCGAATATGTGCAAGCTCATTTCAACCGGAACGACCCAACCCAACCCGATTTTACATCAACTCGAACTATTTCGAACCCATTAGTACCCAAATCCGACCCAATCCGGGTGATTGCAGCCTCTATTCATAAGTACTGCTACTATTGGGCCAAAGACTTGCGCTTCGAGTGGTGATGGACTTGGAAGCCTTGGAAGTCTTGAAGCTATTGTTAGGCCACATTAATTAAAGTAACAAAGAGACGAGTCTAGAAACACCTCAAATGCAACAATGCACGCACACGGGTCAAACTTAGCTGTTGTAACTTGTAATCAACTATCTGTAGTCATCCATCATCATCCATTCATCTCTCGTTTTCTCTACACAATTGTCAGTCCAAATTCACATCTTCATCATCTCTAACCATATAAAAACCGCAGCTCTTTCAACTGCTTAATTACTTAATCCAAAAGGAAAACATAATACCGCGTTACGTAGTTACGTTGCCATTTGGAACAACTCCTCTTATCTTACCATATATAAATAAAAACCGTTTCATCACATTTGAACAACTACACCACTTTGATCAATCCTATATTGCTTACTTTAAGTTTTTCCTGGTACACCTGATCTTTCTTTGATCAAGAAACAATATAACAATGACAGGCACTACACCTGAGAGCAACCAGCCACCCCAACAACCGCCGCAACCGGCGGGGGAAGAGGAGAGGAGGAAGTGGGGGACCCACGTGATGGGTGCGCCGGCTAACCCGACGGCGCACCCGGACAACCAGCAGGCTGCTCAGTGGAAGGCAGAGGAGCAGCAGAGGCAGTACTACCATGATCAGCCTTACATGGTTTACTCCCCAATGGACAGAGCTCCTAGCACTAACCCGCTTGAGCCAGTCATCAACGCGTTCCATACTTGGACTCGACAGGCTGAGACTATTGCCCGTAACATTTGGCACAACTGTATGTCTTCTTGTTCCTCTTCCCAAACTTTGAATTTGTAGTTGCTTTACATGTTCCTTCACGCATACAACTTTGGTAATTAAGATACTGATGATCGGTTATCTGGCAGTCCTGTTTAAAGAGTAAGTGGGTCTAGGCAGTCAGTTAATCAGACAATTTTCTTGCAATACAACTAATCCTGAAAGAACCATCTCAAGTAAAAACTAAAAATGGCTGGATGTCCAGTTTATACTCCTTCAGAATGTCTGTTGCCTTCATACCTTGTGCTGAGATGTGTTCTATGGCTTAAGGCCAGAGATCCCTGGATTCAAACTCATACGTCATAAACTTGATTCATAATTGCTGTGGTATTATGTGAAGGAACTGACTCAAGCAAAAGCCTGAGTAGTTGGTGGTTAAAGGCCTAATCATTATTGGTCTTATTATTTATGATTTCTCTAAGTAACTCAAGTAATAACCAGTTGATTAGCAGGACCATGAGTCCACAATGCCACATTCTTACTCAGGTTAGGTTGTTTCAGGGAACCTAGCAAGGTACCATATTATTTGGCCAATCTAAGCAACTTTTGTCCATCCTTATGCTTGTGGATGCATCTTATATGTAGTCGGTCATTTCGCTGCTTTGATACATTGGCATCAGAATGGTCCATCTGTTCTATCCTAGGCTTTCTTGACTTGTAACAAAAATAAAGCTACATTCTTTTGGCAACTTCCAGCATGATACATTAACAATGCTGGTAAACAATGATCCCATGATACCTTGACAACATTTGTTCGATTAACTGACCTTACACAGCAGCCTTATGATGCTAAATTGCAAGATAGGCCAATCTATTTTATGCCAGCATTCTGATTTCCTGTTAATGAAAGATTTCAACTCTAAAGAAACCTTTGACATTGCACTGCTCTTATACAGTGAAGACAGGGCCATCAGTATCAGAGGCAGCATGGGGGAAGATTAATCTAACGGCCAAGGCGCTAACAGAAGGGGGTTTTGAGGCTTTGTTCAAACAGATATTCGAAACTCAGCCTAACGAAAAGCTGAAGAGAACCTTTGCTTGTTACCTCTCCACCACCACAGGACCCGTTGCAGGGACCCTTTACCTATCGAACGTCAGAGTTGGATTCTGCAGTGACCGCCCACTGTCCTTCATTGCTCCTTCTGGCCAGGAGGCTTGGAGCTATTACAAGGTACTAATTACTAAAGAAAGATCTTTTCCTAATAGTATGATATTATGGTGTTGTTAATGCGGCAATGCTAATGGGATGACTATGTGGCAGGTGATGATACCATTGGCACAGATAAGCACCATCAACCCAGTCACCATGAGAGAGAATCCTACAGAGAGGTACATTCAGATCACGACGGTGGACAACCATGAATTCTGGTTCATGGGATTTGTAAACTTCGACAAGGCCATCCATCATCTATCCGAGACTCTCACTGCATTCAGAGCTGTTGAATATGGACCCAATGTTGCATCATCCCACTAGTTGTAAATGTACGCCTTTTCGGTCTGATGATCTTGTTTGTACGTTGTGATATAGGTGGATTTAAGTCAGTGACCCCTTTCCTGCAACCATCCTGTTGGAAGAGTTTGAACTTTGTGTTTCATGTGTTACCTGTTATTATGTTAAAATAAACATGTATGAGATGTACATAAGTTGTAATGGGTGTGCTTATAACCATATAGAAATTTTCGCGAGTTTTACTGCATATGTTATGCATTGTCTCCAAATCAGATACAGATTTTGAGCCCTGAATCGCCACTGCAGTGACGAGGCAATAATCTATAGTGTCCTGTCAGTCCTAATGTCAGTCCTGCCAGAAGCAATAGCAGTTTCATGACCCTCATCGACTAACCGAATCTTGTTCTTGCTTGCATATTGAGCTTAATCTTTAGGCATTGTCTTGTTTGGCCCAAGAGAAGTTGGCTTTGTGTTGGCGACATCCATGAAGTCTAATATCCTAGGCAGCTACGAATTGGCCCATAGTGAAACTAGATTCCACTTTCTGCTCTCAAAATTTTTCCCTTATTTTGTTTGAAGAATGTAATTTTAATGATAACATAAATAGAAAATCTCTTCTTTTGAGTGTAACAAACGGGTGAATTTGGACTTAACTTGAAAAATTGATATAGAAAGCAAGTGTTGAAATCAGGAGAAAGATGCCAGGGGAATGAGTGGTAAAGTTCAACAATAGCAACAGTGTAAGGTCGGATAGGAGGACAAAACATCGAAAAAGCAGATTCTCTTTCTGTCATTCTGGCATCAGAAACCACAGTAAGGAGTTAATCTCGAACTTGTTGAAGATGTATACACTATAACACTTACACCAATTTGAGAGACGACTTTTATCTAAAGGCGTGACTTTGGAGGGATGATTTTAAAGGATTAGAATCATTGCTTATAATAGTCGATCGCCCTTTACAAGATTAAAAATCATCTCCCGAACATCTGTATGATACTGTACATATGATACTCTACAACGAGTATGCTCAATAATCATTTTCTACCTAATTACAATATTGTTTCGTTTTTTCTTAAGCTTTTTTGTGTCTAAACAGCTCCACATTTTAAACCAAACCGTTGTCTAGGACACACAGAAAGGATATCAGATATGGATAGTAATAAGTCGTATTCATAATTAAGATGAAGATGGTAATTGGTAGCTGTTACGTTGCTACAAATTTGCTTGTGCTATATCACAAATTCACAATCACAACTGAACCTGCCAAGATTCCTCCTTTTTTCTGACAAAAAGCCGAGAGAAAGAGAGAAGAATGAGAAACGAAAGGTCGTTTTGTTTCCCCTTGTTATGACTGTCCCCCAAGCTTGCAGCTGTCTGATTGCTTTCCTTCATTGGCTTTAAACCCTTTCCCCTATTGCTTCCAGTGGTCCATTAGGATTTAGGACCATTACTCTCATGACTCATGAATCTAGCTAAGGGTTCCTTCGGTTTACAAGGGAAAAAAATATGTTCTTGCAGGAAGGTGTGTGTGTAATTTATGCCATATACCTATCAGTTTTATTTACTATCTTGAAGGCTAAAATTCATAGGAAGCATAGTGTCCTGTTAGTTAATGGCATATTCCTTTAAGTGAACTAAATCACCACAAAAGATAACAAATTCATGGCTCTTCAAAAGAAAGAAAAAAGAGGAGGAGATAATAACAAAAAGCACACATTTGGTTAACCAATACCAGAAAATGTCACAGATCTGTTAAGGGTTGCAGTGGTGATTTTGCTTCCAACACTACTTGGGCGTATCGCAATTCGCACCCCCCTACTTCTAAACCATGATTTTTTTTTTAATTTTTTTTTTTAACTTATGGTGCGTGAGAAAGAGTGATTTTTATTTGTACAAATCCTTCCTAATAGTCATGTTGCCATGGTACAAAAGTCATGTTTAGTGTACATAGGAGTTTGTGTTTTACCTTGAGTACCTCCTACCCTCACTTGTCGTCCTTCTGGTTCTTCCTTTAAAATGCCAAGATACACCCTTCTTTTTCAATACCTTCTCATTTTCTTTTCAAAAAGAAAAAATTGTGACATCAATCACAAATTTGCCGTGTAGTGGGTGCATGGTTAATGGTATGATTTCGTTGGTTAAAGCAAGGATCACATATTTGAAATTTTGATCATTCTTTCCCTCCTAAACTGTAACTCCTCCTGGGCCATGCATGGCATGGCCTTACCAAATACTGACTTCTGGTATGTTTTCTGTAGTGTCGCTAAATACTTTCCGTTGTCCGTGACCTCATTGTACATTAACCTAAAATCGATTGTTTAACAAAGAGTGGATAAAAAAAGTTCCAAGAAAAATTTATACGTCCAGTAGGCAGCTCATCGAATTGGCATCCTTACATGTTCGTTTAAAGTATAGTAGTAACTGTAGTGTCTTTCATTTCTTTTTCAAGTACGTCCAAAATGAGGAGTTTTGTTTCCATATACTCCTTTCCTTTTTGTGGGAAAAGGAACGCGAAATGCCGAGTAGTACTGGTACAAGAGCCAAGCGCTCAACGGGAAAGAGAAGGACTAATGATTACTATAAGTGGAGTCAGGTAAAGGAAATAGGTGCGTGGACTTCAGTAACCTTTGCCTCATTGCTTTTAACCTAAAAGCTTCGACTCAACATGTTCTCAATAGTCAAAAGGATCACCCCACCACTACCTACAACAAAAGGGGAAAAAGAAAGAAGACAGTTGCTAAGCACTTTGAACCCTCAAGAAGAAAAAAAAAAGAATTTGGCATTAAGAAGAAGATCATGGGAGCAGTACTACAAATTACAAATAGAAAGACATCTTGTCTTTCTTCTTTTCCTAGACCAGAGGACAAGGGAAAAGAAGAAAGAAAAGCACATCCCCATTGCCATTGGAAAAGACAAGTAGAAGTACTACTAATTAATGATATCTAAAATTAATTCTAACGAGATTATTAGACTTGGGTGGAGTTACTAGCTAGCACTCCATCAATAGCTTTTGGCACTCCACTTATAACACATGTATAGAAACATATGTGTTCTCATAAAGAAAGAGTGCCAAAAGCTTTTGGAGAGTGCATATTATCGATCACTTGAACTCTTAGTTATGCTGAAACCCCTTGATCATCTGCCTTCCGGGTGCAAGGGGAATAGCTCTAAGGTTTTGTCACCCTGATCACTGTTGTTATTCTCTTCTGAGCTTTCGAATGTCCAGCTCCTGCACTTTCTCTTTGAGCTTTGTTCCTCAATTTCTGTTACCATCTGTAAAGAAGATGATAATTGACCATGAGTAAAGTACATTAGCAGCCCAAAACCTAGCTAAAACTAGAAGCTAAGATTGCTTATAACTACAAAAGGTTAAATCACGTCTAGTATCACTTTGTAAATTCATACCAAAAATTTGCATCTAGATCTTCTCCTTCACTTGTCTTTCAATACGGGATTCGAACTTAATTCGCAGCACAAATCCTTAATCTTTTACTAAGTATGCTACGTAAGTGCATGCACACACCCCACCCCCTCATCTCCTTTCCCGATTATGATTATAAGGTGCCACAACTAAGAATTCAACATGAATATCGTTGGGAGTTTTGTTTATCAGATGGCTGTTTACATAGACACAAAAACACACACACACATATGAAAAAAGCGTGTAAAGGTATTATACCCTTGTAGTTGCATCTAGGGTTAAGGTCATGGAGGTGTCTAGAGAAGTGGTGGCAGGAGCCGGCGTCCTGGGGCTGTGACCAAGTCCAAGGACGCTGCGCTTCTGCTTTTGACGTTCACGGGCTTTATGGTTTTGGAACCAGTAGAAGACATTCTTGCCTTCGATCTTGCCGAACTTGCTGAGCTGCGCCGTGATCTGCTCAATCTGTTGAGCATTGGGAGTTCTCATTCCGCCCCTATACAACATCTCCAGTATCCCTATCTGCTCTTGTGTTGGGTTCCACCGTGTCCCTCCCGGGTGTACTTGTGTCTCCACCTGCATTACATATACATTTAATTAACGTCCACTGTCAGATGAGTTAATGCGTATGCTAATCATGCTTAACCAATGATTAGCAAGCTCTTTATCTCATGGTAAGCTTAACTCAAACATGTTAACAAAAAGCCATGTTGATCATTGTGTCAGTTTTAAATATTTGAAATGGCCTACTTACTACAGTGCATGGCCGCACACAAACAACAAATACTAATAGTAATGGTTCCACTTTGAGTTGAGTAAGAACATGTCAAAACTGAGAAAGTTGTGTATTGAAATATCCTAATTGTAATAAGCATTACTGTGTTGTATTCTATTAGCGTTCTCTCTCTCTCTCTCTCAAGGTAGGTTCTCATATCCAGCATATACAGTAGTAAAACAGTACCCAAGTAGTAAGTACTACCTTAGCAAAGTGATCATACATCTTTTTTCTAGATCGGATATTCTATAATAGTAAGAAGATCTATTCTAGAGCATTTTAGCATAACAAGCGCACATTTCGTTCCACAAATCATGCTGCATTCAGCTTGTGTGGTCGTCTCTAATTGCATTTTGGAATAATTAACTCTTGGAAAGAGACCGTGCATCCGCACCCAATTAGTCCCATTACTCGAAAGTTTGATAGGTCAAGATTGACATGACCTTGTTCTTTTCAGTCAATGACACTATTCTGTATTGAACCATGGAGTGGAAAATACACAAAATGTAGTAGTACCATAATGTAGTCATCATGGTTATTACATTAGGAAAGAACAGGAAATAACTGTAATACTAGTCGATCCAATGTGACACACATATATTGTACTTATCCCATCACTAGCTCTGGTTAGTACTAATGTGCTTCCATAATCTGTAGGATATTTTTCTTTGTTTGGACATATAAAATGTTTTACTTGACTTTCAGAAATGAAACTGCACGCAGAATATATCTGATAGAATACCTAGGAACAAATACTAGGTAGTTTTGAGCCTATACATACAGATAGAAGTACACGTACAGCTCGTTGCTTTTACCTGCTCGGATGACACTTTCTTATCACTGTCGTCGAGCTTTCGAGGGCTGCTGTTGGGTCTAATGAAGCTCTTGAGATCGAAGGCAGCAGCATTATTCGAATGCTTAGCGACGTCGTTGGTAGTAGCCAGCTTAGGGGCTAGAGGGCGCAATCGCTTACACCCAAGTGAAAGCTGATGGTCATGTACTGGTTGTTGTTGATGTTGATATTGTTGATGATGATGATCCCAAAATCCACGTGCAAATGGATGCACCTTCATGCTACCACTGCTTCCCATAGTGATAATGGCTGAGAGAGCATGGGATGAGAATCCCATGACTTGGTTGCCCCCCCCCCTTATTATAGAAGAGTCGTACGTGAAAGTAAAAGTGAAAATTAAAGAAAGTGGGATATGAGGTGGTGCTCGGAACAACCAAGACCAAATGATGAGGTACGGTTGACTTATGATTTCCATTTAACATAAAGAATTGAATGGAGAAAAGGTAAAGAAATACTTGATTGTCCTCTAACGATTATGGAGACTCGAAGAGCTAGGGTTTTGTTCAATTTATCTGTAACGACTTGAAAAAAAAAGTGAATTGAACTAATTATAACTAAAATGTTTAGACTTGACCTAAACTGAACTGATATGATCTATATACACTACAGATAAACTGAACCCAACCTTATTATCTACAAATTTTCAACGTTTAACTGTAATACGTTGGTGAACTTGTTGTTATTGATAAAGTTTTTATAACCAACATGTTCTATGTCTAGACTCTAATACAAATAATATTTTTATGTAACATAACTACATTTTATATAATGCATATAAAACTCTTATGAGAGATATTCTGAGTAATGAAGATTATTGATGAAGAGGGGAAAAGAGAGTGAGGATGAGGGAGTGAAAGGAAAAGTTAAAGTGGGAAAATGATTAGTTATGAAAGAATGATCAAATGTGGATGGGAATTGAGCGTGTGGGTGAGTGTATGCGTGTGTGGTTGAGGGGTCTAATCAAAGGGCTAGGGTTGGGGACGTGTTTTTCTTGCTTTCATCATGAAATGGACTGTGTGCTTTTCGGTGGCTTTGTTTGGCTCTCTCATAAGTCATAATAGTCTCATTTGCATGGAAAGAAAAGGGTTTTGGAGGGAAAGCAAGAAAAGTGGAGAAGAAATGAATAAAGATACATCCTCCAATCCCAAAACTTGAATATGGATCGATGGATATTAGCTTTCTGAGATACGGATAGATATAACAAATGGAAATGTGTTTGTTTGGAGTAACAAAGAAATTAGTGGTGGAGAATGTTGAAAACAAACACAACAAAGAACAAACCAAATCTACCTGAAAGCCAAAAGGCACGATTTTTCTATATTTCTACATGCCTCTTTCTTTGGGAACTGTAGTCCTCAATTTCCCAAACAGTGTAGATCCGGGATCACACTTTTGTTTTGTGCTTGTTTTTCTTAGTAGCAGTAGTAGTAGTATTATTATAGTATTCACATTTTGACTTCATCAATATAATGTCAATAGTTGAGCACTATATGTTGTCAATTTAGGAGTGAAATTTTGTGCTTGATTTGTTTGAATGTCCGGATAAATCGCCTGTCACCCAGCCACATCAGCTGGCACCAACATGTTCATTTGATGTCTTTAAGTTACAATCTTTGGTTTCAACGTACAATGTACTCTATTTGAAGAATATTTCAACAATATACTATAGCGAACCAAGTTTAATGCAACTTGAGACTCAATGAGCAAATATGCCAAACTCAAATGGTGTCATTGACCTCATGCATATGGGTTCCAGTCATCTACCATTACAATTAGGCTATTGATTTTGGCCAAGTCGAGGTCTTGGGGCACCCCTCTAACCTATAATGGAGATCATCACCGTAACCCTATTGGACGTCCCTCATCTACATTTGCAAGTATCTTAGGGTGTGTTCAGTTCGTCTGTAACGACCTGAAAAACCTGAACTGAACTGAATGCTAGTCAAAATTATAACCAAAATGACCTGAACTTAACTATATACACTACAGATGAACTAAACACAACCTTACTTGATAGTTTCTTTTCAGGAGTTGCAGTTTTAGTTTCCTTGATGTGCTACTACTTAATAAGAGCAACTAGCGTCAAGTTGAATACTACAATTTAGGACCAAGAGATGTCATACAAACCCTAAATAACCTATGGTGGCACTAGTGATAGTTGGTAACATATTTCCAAAGTTTGCATGATAATTATTTGGAACTCTATATTCATAACTTATAACTCTTAATATTGGTCAAGAGATTGGGGCTCCAGGTCTCCAGTGATGAGTGGAGAATTCACTTAACGGTATACGAGGTACTTCCTAGTGTTTTATTCACTTTGAATGTTTCATTAATATAAGCTCTAACTTTTTACTTTTAGCGGTGTGCTACAAACTGTTACCAACATTTAGAGCCTCATCAGTGAATGCAATGACGGACCGAGTGAATCGCCATACAAGACTTTGATGACCTTATTGGAGTCTTGGTCATCAACGATTACACATTTACAACTTTAACACAATTTTTGACATTACCTTTTTTGTTTTGTTTAATTGTTCCGTCTATTATATTTTGAT
>ONZA01016925.1:4378-18018 GCA_900322205.1 Kewa caespitosa | reverse complement strand
ATACAAGAGTTAAACAAGTAGGCCTCCAAGTCTAAAACATGTAAAGATCATGAAATAACAGCAAGTAATGAAATAATAGGCAAGAGATAGTAAAATAGTTGAGAATCTCACAATTTTAGAGTAGTAGTTTAAATTGATCAATCCAAGAGAAGAGTTTTAAGTTACAATCTCCATTCGAAATCACCAAAAATAAGAGAAGAGGAAAAGATATATAAAAGTTTAGAGATATATCTTGAAAGACCTTCCAAAAATCTATTTATATTAGTACTTGAAAACAGAAAAGTAACAAAGGCAGCGGGACGCGCGGATGGCGAAATGACCTTGGGTGCGCAGCGGGCAGCACAATCTGGAAAACATTACTGGCCAAATAGATAAAGAAGTACGCAGTGCGGACAAGGGCGCGCAGCGCGCAACACAATCTGGAAACAACACTGGAAATCAAGGGGAGAAGCACGCAGCGTGCACAGATGCGCGGCTACGGGCTTCACTTGCTGGACACTCCATTCACTGTGCTCATCCTCTTAACTCTTAATTCCTCGCTCACTTCTAAACCTTTTATCTCGCCCCAAAGGTTGATGCTTGACACTCCATGGTCCGAACTCATCCCAAAATGCACGACCTTCACATGACGATAATGCCCTTGGTCTTCTTCACGCAAAAGAGCTTCAATCCCAAGTTAACCGAAAAACAACTTTTTTCTCGCACCCAAAGCATCTAAAGTCATGTAAAACCATGCTCCGCACCACGTACTAACTTGTTCTCATACAATTCCCCCACATTTAGACGTTGCTTGTCCTCAAGCAAACAAAAAAATAGGAAAACCTCAAAACAACAATTAGTACCAGCAACAAACTACAAAACAATCATCCAACCTACACCCAACAAAACCTTGTGACTACCACAAAGATGAAGTGAGACTTGAAACCATAAAGATCTCAAAGATTACAAGGTCACACCTGAAAGCTCTTTTACAACCTAACTCCTCTAACTCCTCAGAAGTTGCAACCAACTAAGATACCAATGTAATCTCATACTATCCTAGCTAGTCACACCCACCGTCAACCACACGACCAAAAATCAAACCACAACCATGCGTAGACCACAATGAATGCACATCCACCAAACAAACCAACTACTCCGTGAGCTCCACCATTCACAAGCAATAAGAACCTAGTCTAAACCGACAACCTCCTCGACTTCCACTTATGTCACCACTCTTAAAAATGAGAAGAACAATAGCAATTTTGCATTTCTCTATATTCTTTTGTCTCTCATTTTGCCAAGGAGCCTTTTTGGGTTTTCATCCTAACCTCTCTATTATTTTTAGCTCGCATTCTCACTGGACTCATGGCCTATCTTTTGCTCCGCCCTTGGGGTTTCGATCTAGCAACCTCATTCTTTTTGCTTTTTTTTTTCTAAGTTTTTCTAAAAGCAAAAATATAGAACAAATGAGAAAATATATACACATGTACAATGGATAGATATTCGCTCCCACGCTCTCAAACAACAATTTGTCCCCAAAGTGAGAAAATGACAACCAATGAAATTTAAGGGGGGAAGGAAACAAACCAACCAATTAAAGACCATAGTGCCATACAAAATGTGTCGAACAAAGAAACCCAAAGTAGAAGTGCAAAACTGCCTCCCTTACACTTGAATCACTCCTAATTGCCTTGAAATTGAAAACCCCCTAAAGTCTAGGGTTTGAGACCCAAATTGGGTAAATGGGTTGTATTTGGGCATTGGGTGAAGTGTTTGGAAGGACAAGAAATATTTT
Source organism: Kewa caespitosa (assembly GCA_900322205.1). Taxonomy (NCBI): domain Eukaryota; kingdom Viridiplantae; phylum Streptophyta; class Magnoliopsida; order Caryophyllales; family Kewaceae; genus Kewa; species Kewa caespitosa. Next base: position 16,241 of record ONZA01016925.1, on the reverse strand, counting down.
GTGGGGAACAATGTGGTGGTAGAACATGAAGAGTGGTGGGTTTTGTGGGGATCGCTCTTTGTGGTGGAAGGAAGGGGATGAGAGAGAAGAGGGAGAGAATGGGTTGATGGAAAGTGAAGAAAATAACAGAAAAAAAGCGCATCATACAATCTGTCGAGTTCCGTGCAGCGCGAAAGAATTTCTGCCCTTATTTATTTATTTATTTATTTATTGCTCCGCATCCCGTTGTGGGCTGCTCTGTGCGAAACACGTTCTGCCTTGGGGCGAACTGGGTGCGCACAGCGCGAATGATCTTCTGTCCAAAAATTGCCAAAAGCAATCAGCGCGACCTGGATCGCTTTTGCATGCTTCATACTCTGGTTCGCTACTCCAACGCAAAACACCCCTACAACAAGAACAAAATCAAATGACCAAAACAAGTGTAAAATAGAATCCAAAGTGAAAAGATATAGGAAAAAGGGAAAAAGAAACTCGGGTTGCCTCCCAAGAAGCGCACTTGTTTAACGTCGTTGGCCCTCCACCATTTTTTATTTATTTTTTTTTTTTAAAGCTCAAGCCGGATCATAAAAATAAATATCCTCCTCATTCACAATTTTGAATCCCTTATAGTAGAGCTTAAGTCTTGGTGCATACACACCCGAGCTCTTGGTCATCTCCATCAAAAGTGAATTCACTCTAATTTTGGGTTGTCTCACTTGCTTCTCCCCTTCATCGAACAAGGTGTGGGGCATCCAAGTATAAGGATCCACGCCCTTGATGTCACTTATTACATTCTTCAAAAGATCAGGGGGCAATTTCAACTCAATCTTCGGCACCTGAAAAATAGATGACACAAACATATTCCCAGGCCAAGTTAATGTAAGTGGTTTAGGATCCGGTGTATAATGGGGAGTTCAAAATGCTCATTTAACTCCGTTACCTTCTCCCGCAAGTTAGTAGACATAGAATAATCAAAGATAATATTTACCATACTATCATTACTAAAAGTCTCACAAATGTCCTCATCCTCCTCTAACATGTGTGTTTCTTCCAAAACTTCCGAAAAAGGTGGAAGCGGTTGGGAAGATAGATGAGGAAGACTGGAATGGAAGCTTAGGTCGAATTCATTATCTTCTGCTTGAAGGATAACCAGAGTAGTAACATCAACCGAAGTCTGTTTTTGTGGCTCTTGGACACCTTCATCCTCCTCTTCGAATCGTTCTCTAGCCTGAGCATGTGCTTCTTGCAACTCTTTCTCATTGCCCAATGAGATTGCATGAACTTGTTGTATATAGTTAAACTCGATTTCGTGCTGTATGGGTGACATATTTTGATGCATGGTTTTCACATCAAAAGCAAGGGCATGAATCATGTCTTCAGTAGACATGCTGGACTCAAAATCTTCGGCGTTGGAATCTGACCACCATGGTTACTGTTTGGATGCCAAATGAAAGACATTAGCTTGAATACTTGATACAAGGGCATGAATCATGTCTGCAGCAGACATGATTGAATGCCTAGTACCCAATTGTTTAGCATTAGCCTCCACACTTGAGGCGAGAACCCAAATCATGTATGCAGTGGACATGTGAATTTCCAACGGCTTTACAAAGTCTTCATGGATATGCTCAAATCCATAACGCATATCGCAAGAGACATCTCTCAAATCCACTTGTGACCTGCAAAAAGGTCTTTCCATTTAGGGGTAATACTACATCGTTAGTAGCAATGTAATTACAAACCTACACTAAAAAGAATCATAGAATAGTGCCATTCCCCGGCAACGGCGTCAAAATTTGAGTGGGCTAAGTAGTATTGCCTATATCAAATATAAAACCTAGTAATATACTCCAAATTAACTAAGTAATGGAAGTAGGGATCGTATCCGCAGAGAATGGGGTTTTCACAAATCTTTCTAGTGCAAATGAAGTAACCAAAAAGGGGGATTTATCTTGTAGAGTGAGTTGAAGTAAAAAGAAACAAGTATCTAACCAAATAAAAAGTACTAAGCAATCAAACGAGTAATGGGAATTCAAAGGAAAACAAGTCTTGGATTGATTAATATACACTATTGTTCTTTCAACTAATCATAGAAACACACACTCTTATCATAGTATTGACTACCTAAAGTGAAGGAGTGACCCTTCAGTTCCCCTCAAGAGAAGTAATGTAGTTCGATCAGCGTAACTACAAAACCCTAACTAATGATTAACCCAATCCGATCAGCGTCTGGGTTAAATCCACAAGTAGCATCAACAAACAGTCATACAAATTCAATAAGCAATACACTAGAATTAGCAAGTTGAATCAGTCATACAATACAAGTTCTAGTTGCTACTCATGAAATAAGATTAATCACGCGAATCTAATGTTAAGTCTAGTAGCAGATCAATACGAGAGTTAAACAAGTAGGCCTCCACGTCTAAAACATGTAAGGATCATGAAATAACAGCAAGTAATGAAATAATAGGCAGGAGATAGTAAAAGATTTGAGAATCTCACAAATCTTAGAGTAGTAGTTTCAATTGATCAATCCAAGAGAAGAGTTTTATGCTACGATCTCCATTCGAAATTGCCAAAAGAAAGAGAAGAGGAAAAGATAGATAAAAGTTCAAAGATAGATTTTAAATGACCTTTCAAAACCTATTTATTTTAGTACTTGGAAATAGAAAAGTAACAAAGGCGGCGGGACGCGCGAATTGCAAAATGACCTAGGGCGCGCAGCACAATCTGGAAAACATCATTGGCCAAACAGACAAAGAAGCACACAACACGCACACGGGAGCACACCGCGCACCAGAATCTGGAAATAACACTGAAAATCACAGGGAGAAGCACGCATAGGTGCGTGCTACGCGCTTGACTTGCTGGACGCTTCATTTGCTAAGCTCATCCTCTTCCTTTTGAATTCCTCGCTTACTTCTAAACCTTCTATCTTGCCCCAAAGCTTGATGTTTGACACTCCATGGTCCGAACTCATCCAAAAATACACGGCCTTGACATGGTGATAATGCCCTTGGTCTTCTTCAAGCACAAAAGCTTCAATCCCGAGTTAACAAAAAAACAACTTATTTCTTGCATCCAAAGCATCTAAAGTCACGTAAAACCTTGCTCCACACCACATAGTTACTCGTGCTCATCATGTTGTTCACTCCATGGTCGGATGTGACCGGTGTCCCAGCCGGGGTACGCCATGCGAACCGGGAGTATGACATGAAGAGAATCTTGTTCAAGGGGCCTTTTGGTCACATTTTGTTTCTCGGTGAGCAAGTGACCTGCTAGTCCATTGGGAGGTTCGAGGTCCCTCAGGATCCTCCTGGCTCCATCTACTATACCGATTGCCTCACTGAAGGGGAGTTTAGGGAGGCTTCACGGGACATGGAGTTTTCCTACTTCATCCAGCAGTTAGGTGGTGACGACGCAGCTCTTTCTTACCAGGCGTTCTGCACTGATCGCCTGGTGTCGACCACTCTTCTCTTTGCTAGGGTGAGTGTTCGCTATGCATTTGCCTTCTGGTTTCACTTGTATTTCAATGTCGATTTTATGAACTCTGATGGTGTTTCTCTTTGTTTTAGGGTGTAGTGCACGTTCTCGTACTGAATTTGTGGATCATCCATGAGGACGAGTCGGGGCATTTTGTCTTGCTTGAGGTCCCGAACATACGAGATGACTAGATTGAGTACCTTCCCCTGCCTGAGAGGAACCGCGGGGTATACATGCCAACTTTGCTTTTTCTTTTATGATTTCATGATCTGTGGTTGCATTGTACTAACGGTTTTTCCTTTGCAGATGAATCCGGAGGAGACTAAGGCAACCCTGAAGGTCATCTCCGCCACGAAGAAGCATATAAGGCGGCTCTTTAGCTTGAGTTGCTCCTCTCGTACTCATGCGAGAAAGGTAAATATCCGTACTCTTGTCCTTTTTCCTTTATGACAAAATTGTATCGCCGCTGAATTTTACCAATTTTCCCTCGAAGGGGGTCGTCCGACCTCAATAGATGCCATTGGTGAGGGTGCCGAGGCCTCAAGCGGGCCATTCGCACCATAGAGGCGGTCATGCTTCTCTAGCTTAGGGCCTTCGCCATTTGGCCCATATGGCCGAAGGGTCACATGGTTGGTTCTCGCCAATAGCCCCCTTTGCATTTGTTTTCTGGTTTCACTTCTATTTCAATGTTGATTTTATGAACTCTAATGGAGTTTCTCTTTGTTTTAGGGAGGAGTGCGCATTCCTTTACCGACTCTATCGATCAGACATGTGGACGAGTGAAGGGCTCATCTCAAGCTTGAGGTCCCACACTTACGGGATGACGAGTTTGAGTACCTTTCCCAACCCAAGGGGAACCGCGAGGTATACATGCCAGCTTTGTTTTTTCTTTTACGATTTTAGTGGTTGCATTTTACTAACTGTTTTTCCTTTGAAGATGAATCCGGAGGAGACCAAGGCAACCCTGAAGGTCATCTCCGCCATGAAGAAGCATATCAGGTGGATCTTTAGTTTGAGTTGCGCCTCTCATAATCTACTAGAGAGGTAAATCTTCGTACTTTTCTCTTTTTTTTCTTTGTGTCAAAAATGTATGGTCACTGACTTTTACTAATATTCCCTCGTACGGGGTCCTCCGGGCCTCAGCATATGCCACCGGCGAGGGCGCCGAGGCCTTAGGCCATTCGCAAAATAGAGGTAGTCATGCTTCTCAGGTGCAACGCTCGAGCCGTTCGGCCCATATGGGCGAGCTTCACGTGCGTGGTTCTTTTAAAACCAAGTCCCCTTCTTTTAATGATTGAGGTTGTACCTTTTTATTGATGGCACGAACCACCCTTCTTTGGTACATTTGAACATTATGTAAAGTGCTTCGACGCCTTTCATCTAGCAAGGCTAATTGTTCTGATCTTTCCCTAACCTAGTCAGCCTCGAGAATATCACTTTGTAAAACTACCCTAAGGGAAGGTGTCTTCACCTTGATGGGAAGGACTACCTCCACATCATAGACAAGTGAATAAGGTGTAGTGCCTGTGGATGTTCGCATGGTGCTCCTATATCCCTAAAGTGCGAATGGAAGTTTGTTAGGTCAATCTTTCTAGGTTTTCCTCATCTTTTTGAGAATGGTCTTGATGTTTTTGTTGGAGGCCTCGGCAGTGCCATTGGTTTGTGGCCTATAGGGCGATCACCTATGATGCTGTATCTTGTATTTTTGCAGGTGATCAGTAGTTTTCTTTTTGAAATGGGATGCATGATCGCTAATTATCTCATGCGTGACTCCATATCGACAGATTATGTTATTTTTGATGAACTTCGCAACTTGTTTGGAAGTTAACTTTGAGAAGGATGCTGCTTCGACCGACTTCCTGAAGTAATCGATGGCAACAAGAATGTACTCGTTTCCTCCTGTGAACGTAGGACTTATTTTACCAATAATTTTGATTCCCCAGGTTAAGAAAGGCCATGGGAAAGTCAGTCCATAGAGTGTTGAAGGCGGCATATGTTGTAAATTTGCATGGACTGGGCATTGCCTACATCATTGCACGTTTTGGCTACAATCCTTTTCCATTGTAGTCTAATAGTAGCCTAGCCTTATTATTTTCTATGAGAACGTGTGATTCATGTGCGGGCCACACACTCCTTCATGCACTTCACCCATTTTTCGTTTTTCATGTTCTTTGTCGACACAAAGAAGGCTGACTCCATATGGGGTTTTCTTATATAATCTGTCTTCGTACACCAAAAATTGTGCGGAAAGAAGGCCAATGGCCCTTTATGCCCGTGGATCATTGCACCCAAGGGGATACTCTTTGCTCAATTTGTAATTGAGGATGTCGGCATACCATGGAACTTTCTCCAAAGAGTTCACTTCTAAGGTGTAATGGTGAGCGGGTTCTTCCTCGTTTCGATGTATATGGGCATTGGTTTGATTTCGGGAGGGATAGGGACCATGGATGCCAGCTTAGCTAGAGTGTTTGCGAATTGGTTTTCTTCTCTCAAAAGGTAGGTATAGTGGATTTCGGAAAAGTTCTCAGCCGTCTTTTCTAAATGGGAGTGGTAAATGGCCAAGCCCTCATTCTTGACTTCCAAATTCTTTGTGATTTGATTTATGATTAGGCTTGAATCTCCATACACCCTAAGGGTTCTAATCCTTATGGCTACCGCGGCTTGTAATCCGACAATACAATCCTCGTACTATGCAGCATTGTTAGAGACTTCAAAGTCGAGTTTTACGGATAATGGGCCCCATCTGGTGAGATTAGCAATACTCCTACACCGTAGCCCCTTTGATTTGATGCCCCATTAAAGTACATCAGCTAGGTCTCCGTATCTACCGTCATGATGTGCTCATCGAGAAATTTATATTCTTCCCCATCTTCATGGTTTTTTATGGCGTGGTAAGCCAAATATTCAGTAATGGCGTTCCCTTTTATGCTCTTCATATTCTCATATTTGAGGTCAAATTCGGACACCATGACGGTCTAACGAGCTATTCTTGCATTAAGTATGGGCTGTTGGAAGATATATTTTAGTGGGTCCTCTGGAGACCTTATATGCACTTAATGATTGAGCATGTAGTGTCTCAGTTTTTTTGTTGCTCATACTTTGGCAAGACACATTTTTTTCTAAAGTGGAATAATGCATCTCATACTTGAGGAATTTCTTACTTAAGTAGTATTTTGCATTTTCTTTCTTTTCGACCTCTTGGGCTCACATAGCCCCCATTGTGGTTTCCGTAACCGTTAGGTATGATATGAGCGGTATACCTGGCGTCGGCAGGACCAATATTGGCGGATTGACAAGTATTCTTAAATTTTGTCGAATGCCCTTTTGTATTGGTTGTCCTATTCGACCTTACTTTTTTTTAAAAATAGGTTCACATATAATAGTCAATTTGTTTATGAATGGACTAATATACTAAAGCCTTCCTAGGAAACCTCTTGCTTCTTTCGATTATCGCTTTGATCTTTGAAGGATCAACCTCGATTCCCCTAGAACTGGCTATGAGGCCTAAGATTTTCTCGGGTGTGATGCCAAAGGCACATTTTTGCGGATTCAGTCTCATATTATTTTCTCAATCATTCAAAGAATTTGCGGAGATTTGGTATATGCCCTTCTCGGCCGCGAGACTTGAAACTAACCTATTTGTTATGGGGAATCAATGCTCCGGACCCCTTTATGCATCATGTCATGTAAAAGGGTTTGTGCTGTTCATTGGTAAGTTGCCCCAGCGTTTATTAACCCGAAAGGCATGAGTCGATAGCAGCATGTTCCCCATTGGGTGATGAACGTTGTTTTCAGCATATCCTCCTCAACCATGAGGAGTTGGTTATATCTTGCATAACCGTCCATAAAGGATAAGAGCTCATGATTTGTGGTATTGTCCACTAGGACATCGATCATGGGTAAAGGAAAATTGTCCTTGGGACAAGCTTTGTTCAAATCTCAAAAATCTACACACATCGGTACTCGTCCATTCTTTTTCGGGAAGGGCACGATGTTGGCTACCCATTCGGGGTAATCGACAACTACAATAAATCCTACGTCGAGTTGCTTGTCTACCTCTTTTTTTTATCTTTAAGGCCCACTTAGGTTTCATTCTCCTAAGTTTCTACCTAACAGGTTTTGTATTGGGGAAGAGCGGGATTTTGTGCTCGGCGATGGATCGGTCAATTCCCAGCATATCCTTATAGGACCATGCGAAGACATCTATAAATTCCTTTAAGAGGCTCATTAGGTCAGATCTTTCATTTGGAGTTAGAGTTAAACCAATTTTAACCTTTTGTTATTTATCGTTAGTTCCCAAGTTAATCATTTCGGTATCTTCAATTACCGAAATTTTTCGTTCATGTTTGAGCATGGCTCGCATGAGTGACTTATCATCAGTAGATTTATTAGTGACAAACCAGTCCAAGGAGTGAGCAGAATCATCATTCATTTATTGATATCAACAAAGAGTCCATCAATAGAAGGATCTTACACTTTCGAAGAGGGGGAGCCTAGCTTCCTAATTCTCTCAGGAGGAGAATGTCCTACACTAGTACCTGAATCAGAATCGCTACAGTTAGAATCGGATTCACTAGACTCGAACATAGGTCCTTCTCCTATGTTGATGCTAAACTTGTGCCCATCGAAAGTTGTCTACTTGCAGGTGCGACGCCATCCCTCGATTGTCCTGGTGACGAGTGCGATCAACTCAGAGGGGTCGAATCCTTTGTTCTGGATGGCCACGACTATCTCGTGATCTTCTCATGCTCGGATCTTCTCTTGCATGAAAATGAGACCAAATGCGTTGTGAGGTATAGGTTAAGCCCATTAAAGTGGTAATTGGTCCTGAAGCTTAGGGATTTCAATTTCCAAAAGGTTCCAATCCTTTAAAATTTCAAATACTGGGATTAATGTGCCTTCTTCTTTTATGTAATATGGTTCGGGATGTCCATAATAGGAAAAGTAATCACCTGCCCGAACGAATTGACCGTTTGGGGTTTGAGGAAAAATTTTGAGTTTACGGCTATCGAGGGGAATGCCTTCTCATATGGCCCTCTTTCTTGTGGCTTTCCTCGACATCGATTCTTTTATTTCCCTAATTGAGAGAGCGTAGCCTAGGCCGAACGTGAGGTTCATGGATTTTGCCCAAAAAACTGAACTCGGGCCTTAGGCATGCTTTCCTAAACACATCCCGGGCATATAGCCTTGTTTTTGTAGGATGGCATTAACATGGAGGTTAGAGTGAGGATCAAAGTCGAACGGAAGTTGCTTGTCATCAATGGCATTAATTTCGGGGTTGAAACCCCGAAAAATTCTCGTCCTCTTCACCATGGTCTTTTTTTTTAATGGGAGTCTTGGATAAGGTGACCTTCATTTGGTCGGCCTCGATCACAACGACTTTCCCTTCTATGACCATTTTGAATTTTGGGTGAAGGGTGGATGGGACGACATTGATGCCATGGAACCAAGGTCGTCCTAAGAGGAGGTTGAAGGTGGTTGGGATATCGCTTACGGAATAAGTGACTAGTTTTCAATGACATCAGCAGTAACATTGATGCTCGTGGTGTCGAGTACAATTCTCCTCGAATTATCGAAGGCCCCTAAGCCTTGCAATGTTGTGCGAGGTCGTATTGGATACCTAATGTTTGTGCGGTTCTAAATGGGCATACATTGACTGCGGACCCGTCATCCACGAGTGCCATGGGTACGTGACGCAGTCTACATGTCACCGTCAGGTATAGTGCCTTTTTATGGTTAGGACCTTCTTTGGGCAGGTCTTCATCCGAAAATGTGATCGTGGTGGGCGATCTTTCCTCCAATAAGAATGTTACAAGCTTGGCGGGAGACGCTTCAAGTGAGATGTTTATATTGTTGAGTTAGGAAAGGAGTGCTTCCCTATGCTCCAGAGACGGTGCTAAGAGTTGCCAGACGGTGACGTCGGCTTTCATTCTTTTTACTTGTTTTAACAAGGGGTTATTGAGTGGTTCTTGTGCCGCTACTTCTTTACCCTTCTCGGCCTGGTTATCGTTGGTCTAGGATGGACCATCTTTCTCCCCGTAATACATAACCGACCTAGTAAAACTGGCGACATTGCCTCCCCAAACTTCATGGTCGGAAAGCCATACGTCATTGCAAATCTCGTCGCACATTAGGGATGTACCCCATGCATTCTCTTCATCGCTATCCCATATACCATTAATATTTAAGTGGCCATACGGTTCTACGGGTTCAATAAGTAAAGTGGGATCGAAACCTAGGTCGTTGTCAGATATGGCAAAAATGGACTCCTCGTGAGATGCGAGGGGATTCTTATTGTTATTTGGGGCACATGCTGCCTTCAGCAATGGTAAAGTGCCATTATCGATAAGGTCTTGGACCGCGTGACTTAAGGTACAACACTTGTCGATTTCGTGGCCCTTGCCACGATGATGCTTACACTATTTTGATAGGTCGTAGCTCTTGCACCGTTTGTCCTCTAGGACATCGGGAGTGGGCCCAATTGGTTGGAAATAATTCTTTTTTATCAAACGCTCGAGAGCTTGGGTTAGAGTCATACCCAATGGGCCGTAGGCTCTCCGCTCCCGACGTTAAGGCGCACCCTCATTGAAGGCGTTAACATCATTCACCTTTGCGGTATTGTTCCTCTTGGGGGTAATGTTGTTACTCTTGCCTTTAGTCCATTTTGCTTCCGAATTAATAAGCTTGTCCTAAATTTCCAATCCTACCTTCGTGAGTTGGAGGAAATTGCTTATAGGTTGGAAAATTAAGTGTTTCTTAAATTCGGGCCTCAAATTTCGTATGCTAGTATGCACTTGGTCTCTTTCCAAAGGCCTATTCACCATATGGGCAGCCATTTCTCTCCATCTAGTGACGAAGGTCATGAAAGCCTCACCTGTGAGGTGCTTAGAGGCTTCTGATTCCTGCATCCTAACAGGAAGCTCGGTATTGTACGAATACTGAGCTAGGAACTCTCGGCTTATATCCTCCCATGTCTTAACTCGCTCAGTGTCAAGCCAATAGTACCGACTAGACGCGGGTCCATCCAAGGACATAGGAAAGATGTGAGGGAACAGTTCCTTATCAATACCATGTAAAGTGACGGTAGTGGTAAACGCCCAAAGATGGGTCCTAGGGTTGTCAGTGCTCTTAAACTTAGGTTGGTCCGAGAGGACAGCCTCATCGAGTAGAGTGCCCGTGAGGTTGGGGGTCATCCCTTCTATGTCATGGTGTTGGTTAAAAAGTCTGTTATGAATCAGGACAGTCTCAAACTTTTTCAGCTCTCCAACTTCCTCAATGTTCTTGGTTTCAAACTCGATCACCTTTTCATTCAAGTTTTGGATGAGGAGGGAAAGATCCTAGAGGGTAGTTTGGCCAGCCATTTCAAACGTGAGTTGATGTACGAACAGAGGAGGTGGTAACTTTGGTTTGAGAGAAGAAGAACGGGACGGAGTCGAGAACAGAGGTGGTGGAGGCGATGTTCTACAAAGTCGATTATCCTTGCCACGGGTCCATTGAACGGATCTTTCCCTAGAATTAGTTTGGGAACTAAATTAAAAGGGTGAAAAGAAGGTCACAAAAAGAAAAGGAGAAAACATAAACTTCTAATGGGGAAAATGAACCGTAAAGCTTCCTGTTTACGGTTTGGTCCAAATGCAATGCAAATATGCAAATGTAAACGCATGCAAATGTCATATGCTCTCTATGTTCGAAACCTATACAATGGCGTTTCAAAACGAGTATGGGAAAATAAGTCTCCTACAAGATACGAGGTACTTACAACATTATGGAATGCATAGGCGCCGTAAGTTACCATTTTTGCATTCATCGAATGGATGAAAGAAAGATCGTGAGTGGAGATTCATTTACGATATTCATGGAGAATCCAATGGATCCTCCATGTAACCGAACTCGTCCCGTAAGGGTTGATTATGGGATACCTATTGCGCGTACGCATGATACTACATGAAAATGATGCATTTTTGAACCAAATCGACTTACGTTTTTTTTTTCTAACTCGTTTTGGAGTTTCACCCTCTTTAAGTTAAGTCCTCAGTAGAGTCGCCACTGTAGGTTCAGCGGCCCTCCTGCTCGAAAAATGGGAGGCAGAATTTGAATAAAGGCGCGCGTACCCCCCACGAAACTGGTTAGTGTTTGGGGGTATAAACTTCATTTTTTGTAATGTGCTAAATGGCACAATTGGGGAGCTTGGAGTCGCCATCTTATTTTAGACAAAAAAAAAAGGAAATCCGTCTTTTTGACTCCTTTGTTCTTTACAAAAGTCTAGATTCAGGGGCAATGGTACAAATTGGATGTGGATAGCATCCAACATGCATGTTCTTATGAACGGCCACTACATGCGAATTAGAACTTTTTATAAATCAATTTGGTTCCCAAAGTAAATTAACCTAAATGTTTTCTA
>ONZA01016924.1:11849-24645 GCA_900322205.1 Kewa caespitosa | reverse complement strand
GTCTGACATATTTGTAATATTTAACAAAATACTTTTAAGAGTAATTATTGTAAAAATCTTTATTTTATAATCATTGTGTAAATTTCATTAATGATTCGTATCAACAAAAAATATTATTGATTCCATTATTTTAAATGTCGATTAAAAAAATATCTTACATTTGAATAGATGTGGAAAATAGGTCGGTCAGGTCGGGTTTAGGTTCAGTCATTTCTCGTTAGGGTCGTTAGCAGGTCAGGTCATTTCGATTTCGAATCGAGAAATAGTTGTTCATGAATGTAACGACCAGAATCTGATATTTACCACTAGCATGCAAAGATCGGTTCAAGAACTCAATCAAATCATGCAAAAGGTAAGTAAAACCAAATCAAGAACCTTCTAAACATACTTCTAGATTCATCTAATGATAAAAAAGTGATAGGCGCTCCAGAATTAAGCCAAGAAAGTAGCAACAAGTCGAAACCCTAAACCTAACGATTAAGGCTGCAATTAGCATTTTTGACTTGTTTTTACTGATTTTAGGGTTAAATATTATCACTTCTGTTTGGGCTCATTTCACCAAACATTTTTAAACCGTTGACTTGTGCCTTTTCCAGGGGCATCTTCGTCAATTCGCGGCCCATCAAGCACGAGCATGGGGCACTACCCCTCCCCTAAGAAGACCGCGTCCCTCCTAGAGGAGGAACAGACAGCTTCACCCTCCTTTCCTTATTTGCTTGGATAGGGCGAGCCTTTCCTCAAAGGGAACGAGGTTCCAGGCCAAGCAAGGGCCCAATAAGGGGCCGCCGGCCCAGCGGAGGCGCCGTCGAGTAGAATTTAAACCCTAGCTAGGGTTTGGAAGGTCAAAGGTCTTATAAAAGGGACCTGCACACATTCCAAGGAGGTAACACACAAATCATCTTCTCATTTAATTAGGCATTTATTGTGCTTCTCTCCCAGTACCCCTTCTTAGTGTCTGGGTCCGAAGTACTCCTTCATACTTTCTATTTTCCCCTCGGCCTCTCACGTGGCCGAGCTCTTCATATCACGAACTGACTTTGGCATCAGAGAAACGATCCCTAAACCTCGCCAAGGTCAGTTCACCCTTTCTTTTTCGCAGGTCACCCCGAATCTCCAGAAGAGCCCTCAAACGTCCTTACTTCGTCAAGCAACACTCTGACACTTCGACCCTTTGAGTTTCAAGGGACCACTTCGACCCTCCAAAAAAACCACGAAACATTTGGCGCCGTCTGTCGGGAGTGGACGATCAGAAGTTGCATGAGACTAAGGAATAGCAAACACATCCAAACACGTTCACCCATACAAGATATGTCGCACCAAAATTAAGCCTCCATCAAGAAGAAACCCTCCCCTCCCCCAGGACCGGTGACGCGAGAAAAGCTCGCCACGTTCCAAGCGAACATCCTGGGGGACATAAAGAAGATGTTTATCACCTTACGGGATACTATCCGAGGAAGCAAAGACCGCGACGAAGCAGGAAAACTCCCCTCGAGCAAGATCTCGTCGAAGGACATCCTCGACCTTGAAGGGCACGACACCTCGAAGTCAACTCGCATCCTCAAATCCTCTCCTTTTCAATTCAGCCAGTCTGGCTCGTCCGATTCCCTTCCCGAGGGAAAGAACTTGAGCCAAAAGAGCCACCGGTCCGTAGATTGGGGAAAAGTAACTCCAACCTACGACATGAGCTTGACCAAATTAGGAGAGAAAGAGCTAAGAGAGCACACAAGGAAGAGGCGGACGACCTCAGTAACTTTTTAAGGTTCCGCGAAGTGGAGAAGAAGAAAGAAGATCGGAATAAAGAAAAATATGGTGGATCCCTAGGAGGCATTCATGCGCTTCCTAGAAAGTGCTCCATCTCGGGAGACACTTCGGAGCTCAACATGCGAGTCCCCTTCAGCGAAGAGATCATGAAATACCCCATCAGTCTTAACACGAGAATCAGGAAAATCAAGAAGTACAACGGGACTACATCCCTGAAGGAACACATCTTAGCCTACAATGCAGCCATGATGACTCAGATCCGGAATGACGCTACCATGTACCGTCACTTCGTAGGAACGTTGTAAGGAAGAGCGCTAAAATGGATGAATCATTTACCTCGAAATAGTGTGCATAGTTATGAAGAGCATGGTGAAATCTTCCTCGAGAAATTTATGACTTGCGAAAGAACGGTTAAGTGCTCCGAGGATCTCTTCAACATCACGGAGGGAAAGAATGAGTTCATGACGGACTATGATAAGAGGTTCAACGATGAGTGCTTAGAGATAACAAAGTTGGACCCCGTCGTTGCGTGCACTGCGTACGTCAAAGGCATCGTCCGAGGTAGCAAAATCCTCCAGGACTTCGAGCACATGAAGATCCAAGGCCAAAAGCTGACCCTGTCCTATGTCTGAGCTTCTTCATCCAAGATCTGTACCGCCTGGGAGAGATCGGGAAGAGATATGATCACGGTCGATTCGATAAGTTCAGGGACAGCCGAGGAAGTCAGCACAGGAAAAAGAAGAAACGAAGGGTCGAGACGCTAAATGTCGAGAAGCCGAAGTTCAAAAAGGGCGTGGCAAACCGCAGCAAAGAAGGGAAACCGGGGATGAAGAGACGATTCAACAAAAAGACCTCTGAGAGCTCGATGGTAAACAAAATCTTGAACTGTAATCAAGAAGTACTGGAAAAAATAGACCAAAAAATTCTTCCCAACCCAACCCCCATGAAGGATAACAACAAAAGCTACTTCTTCTACCACTACCACAAGGCTAACAGGCCCAACACGAGGTACTGCAGGGAGCTCGACAGCCACCTCGAAGCCCTAGCCAAGGAAGGCAAGCTTAACACGTTTCTTAAAAGCACGGTTGCAACCTCCGTATCGCCGAACCAAGGGGACAGGAGAGAGCTCTGCCTCCGCCTCAGATTCTTACGAGATCGCAGTCATCTCAAGTGGTCCGCCCATGGGAGGTCTCACCAACAAAGCAAGACGAGCTCATTTGAGATCCCTCGATCAAATCCTATTGGTAGAGGAAGTTCCCAAGTTCGGGAAACCCATCTACTTTGATGAGTCCGATGCTCGTCCACTACAGTACCCCTACGATGACCCACTGGTCATCGATGTGAAAGTAGCGAACACCCTTGTAAAAAGGGTACTCGTAGATATCGAAAGTTCGGCGGATGTCATCACCTACGAGTGTCTCAAAGACCTCGGCTATTCAGCCGAGAAGGTCCTCCTCATCAGTCACCCTCTAGTTGGCTTCAGAGGAAATCAGGTCATCCCAGTGGGGAGCATCCAACTCCCTCTTTGGATAGGAGCTAAGGACGAGGCAAGACACATTGTGTCCGAGTTCTTGGTGGTCGAATTTCTCTTGGCCTATAACATTCTGCTACGACGACCCTCCCTAAACAAGATCAACTCGCACATCAACATGGTACTGTTGACTATGAAGTTCCACCGGGATGATGGAGAAGTAGGCAAAGTATGCGGAGATCAAAAGACTGCGCGAGCTTGCTATGTTCAGTGCCTCAACAAAGGAAAGAAGGAACCTCACACGACCAACCGAGAACCCGAGCCGAAGAATAGAAAAAGGAAAGTGACATGCACCAAGAAGCTTCTCCTCCAGAAGACAAGCCCATAGACAAAGGGAGAGAAATCCAGTGTCTAATGATAGACACCCCGCTAGCCGAATTGCTCGATGCAAGGATTGAAGAACGGGAGAGGGCGAAGCCTTTTGGAGAAAAAGTGGAGGTCATCCTTGACCCTTCTCGACCCTAGCGCGTCACGTACCTTGGTGACGGCCTCAACGAGACCAATAGGTTCAACCTTTTTGAACTCCTTCAAGAATACCAAGATGTATTTGTCTTCGGCCCTGACGAAATGCTAGGAATCAGCAGGCGGCTCATGGACCACAAACTCGGAATCAATCTGAAGATAAAGCCAGTAAAAACAGAAAAAGAGACACGTCGGAGAAGAAAGGAGAAAAGCCGTAGCTAGAGAGGTGCAAAAGCTCCTGGAAGCCGGATTCATTAAGGAATGCAAATACCCGAAGTAGCTGGCAAACGTGGTAATGGTCAAAAAGGCGAATGGGGCATGGCGAATGTGCGTGGATTATACTGATCTAAACAAAGCTTGCCCAAAGGACCATTTTCCACTCCCGCGAATAGACCGGCTGGTTGATTCCACCAACGGCCATGAGCTACTCAGCTTCATGGACGGCTTCTCAGGATATCATCAGGTCTTCATGAGCAAAAAGGATCAAAGCTCCATTGCCTTCATCACAGACAATGGGGTCTTCTGTTACAAGATGATGCCATTCGGCTTAAAGAACGCGGGAGCTTCTTTTCAGTGGCTAGTACAAAAGGTCTTCAAGAACCAAATCGGCAGAAACATGGAAGCATATGTCGACGATCTGATCACGAAGAGTGTCGAGTTGTCCAATCATGTGGACGACCTAAGGGAGACATTCGAGACCCTCAGGAAGAATGAAATGAAGATCAACCCCGGCAAGTGCGTATTCGAGTTCGGGGAGGGAAGTTCCTCGCGTTCATGGTCAGTAACAGAGGAATAGATGCGAACCCCGTGAAAGTGCAAGCAGTCCAAGAAATGGAGTCCCCGAAGTGCGTCAGAGACGTCCGAAAGCTGACTGGTTGCATCACTGACTTGAATCGCTTCGTATCCAAATGCGCCGACAAGTGCGCCCCATTCTTCTAAACACTGAGGAAGGAGACCAAGTTCGAGGGGGGGCAGGAAGCCCAAGAAGCTTTTGAAAAATTGAAATTGTACCTCGGCAAATTACCTCAGATCTTCATTCCGAAGTCAGGGGAGCATTTATTTCTCTACCTCGTCGTATCCGAGAAGGCCGTGGCCTCCGTGTTAGTAAGAGAGGAGGACAAAGTGCAAGAACCAGTGTACTTCACCAGTCACGCTCTAAGCGGGGCGGAGTTCAGGTACACCACTCCAGAGAAGTTCACCCTCGGAGTGCTCATCAGCTCAAGGAAACTTAGGCCCTATTTCCAAAAGAACCAAATCATAGTGCTCACTAACCAACCGTTGAAAAAGTTGCTCGACGGGTTAGAGTCCGTCGGACGAATCCAATTGTGGGCCCATGAGCTCACCGACTATGATACTGTGTACGAGCCCCGAAGAGCAATCAAGAGCCAAGCCCTAGCAGACTTCGTTGTCGAATTGACCCCTTCGGATCATGCCCCAAATGCTTGGGTCGACCACTGGTGCATGAGTGTAGACGGGTCATCTTGCAAAGCAGGTAGCAGCGCCAGAGTAGTTATCTCGTCGCCCGAAGGAGATGTGTTCGAGTATGCAGTAAGGTTCAAATTCCAGGCCTTAAAGAACGAAGCCAATTACAAAGCTCTCCTCGCCGGAGTGACCCTCATCCGGGCAGCGGGCGCACCGAAGATACATGTGCTGATGGATTCGCAGTTGGTAGTTTCCCAGGTTGATGGAAGCTACGAAGCCAGAGACGCGGGGATGAAGGCCTACCTCACAAGAGTCAAGCAGATTAACGGAAGACCTCGAGGAGATAACCATAAAATACATCCCTAGGTCAGAGAACTGCCATGCCGACGCCCTCGCCTGGCTGCCCAGCTCGTCTGTCGAAGGCCTGCCACGGAATATCTTCTGGGAAGAGATCGAGAAACGTAGCATCGAAGCGGGGGTAGTCGTCAACCTACTAGATCAATCTGAAGGCTTGATAGATCCGATCATCTCATACCTACAAGATGGAGTCCTACCCGAAGAAGAAAAAGAGGCGCGAAAAATGAAGAACAAAGCCAAATAGTTCACCCTCGAAAATGGGGTATTGTATAAGAGAAGCTTCGCTCATCCTCTTCTAAAGTGCATACCCCTAAGTGAAGGAGAAAAGATCCTGCAAGAGGTACACTTCGACTCCTGCTGAGCCCACCAAGGAGCCTGGACGATCGCGCATAAAGCACTCCTCCTAGGATTTTAATGGCCTACAATCCAAAAAGACACGGTAGAGATGGTGAAGAAGTGCAACAAGTGCCAATACTTCGCTCCCATACATCGGCTACCAGCTGCCGAACTCACACCCATCCTCGCCCCCTACCTTTCCATCAGTGGGGCATGGACATCTTAGGACCCTTCCCGCCAGCAGTCGGGAAAGTAAAGTTTGTTATTGTGGCAACGGGCTACTTCACGAAGTGGGTGGAAGCTCGTCCGATTAAAAATACCACGATAGCCGATGTAAGGAAGTTCATCCTGGAGAATATCCTTACACGGTTCGGGGCACCTCGGAAGATCATCTTCGACAGCGGGAGGCGATTCGATACCCTGAAGCTGACTGACTGGCTATAAGAATACAGAGTGAAGGCCAGCTTCACAGCAGTAGCACGACCCCAGACCAACGGTCAGGTGGAGTCCAACAATAAAAACTTGGTCACTGAATCAAGAAAAAGTTAGACGGGGCTAAAGGGCTTTGGCCAGAGAAACTCGTCGAGGTACTCTGAGCAATAAGGACCACGGAAAAAGCCATTACGGGTGAAACCCCATTCAACCTAGTCTACGGCTTAGAAGCAGTTCTACCGATTGAAATCCTAAAAGGAAGCCCGCGAGTAGAGCACTTCGACGAAGAAAAGAATTCAGGAAAGCTGAGGGGCCGACTTGACTTACTCCCCGAAGTCAGAAGATACGCACTCCTGCGAGCCGTGGTATACAAACTGAAGATGACCAGAGCATTCAAACGGCGAGTGAAGATCAGAAAACCCCATGTAGGAGACTTAGTACTTCGGAAAATGGAGTATGTCGGAAGGTTAAATGAAGATGGCAAGTTAACGCCGAACTGGGAGGGACCTTACAAAGTATCCAAGGTCGTAGGTCCCAAAACATACCGACTCTAGGCAATGGACGGACGACCAATCCCTAGAGCGTGGAACATCAACAACCTACTCAAATTCTATGTATGAGCGGCATGAGGCTCATTTTTTTTCCTAAGGGGTGGGCACCCCCAAGAAGCCTCTTTTCTTTCATGAGGAACTCGGCACGGAAGTTACCTCGTGGTCGGCACCCCTTAACAACCAGGAATAAAAGTTTGTTTCCCTAAAAATGTTTCATCTTTCAGTTCATCACGACAATGGAGGGCAACAAACATGACCCGATCCTGAAGGTCACTTCGGAAACGAAACCCCATCACAGGGGCCGAAATATGAACTGAAAAAAAGAAGTCGATAAAAAATACAACGATAAAAAACATCCCGGTTTGCTAAGTTTAAGACCGACTAATATTTCCCATCCAGGGGGCACACTTCTGAAGAGTAATTCCCCCCCCCCCCCACGACAATATGAAGTATATATAGTTCGCCAACTTTCGAGCAACGGTACTACTTCATATTCGTTTAAGTAGGGGCAGGGCATGGCCGAGGTATAATAACCTAAGGCAGAGCCTAAAACGAACAAGTTCAGTTCAAAGTTATACTCAGACTACTACTTCATAAAAAGGAGCTCAACTGACGAAGAGAGAGAGCACTTTTTCATTAAGATAAGGCAGAATGCCTTGGTTACAAGTTACATAAAGTTACAAAGCAAAAAAGGCTACAACCAAGAAGCGCAAAAAGGAACATGGCCGAAGAAAACCCAAAGAGAGGAGCGACCTACGCATTACCATGTAGGCAACCCACCGAGCTCCAACAAATCACTCACCAAATACTCTAGCCTGCCCATTACCATGTGTTCACCAGACGAAGAACGATCCCGGAAATCACAAAGTAGACGATCCGGCCAACCCATGATCATGTAATGCCAACTCATTACCATGTTCGGCCAACACATTACAATGTTCGTATTTAGTGAGAGACCCATTTGGACAGCCGGACTGCCCTACTGCTCGGTCTTGTCGCCTTCAGCCGCCGATAACTATGCTTGGGGAGCCTCGTTACGATGATCCTCAGAGCGCCTGAAGAAACCTTTCCCACTAGAAAACCGCCGAGGACCGGCGTTGACGACGTTGGCAGAATTAGCGAAGGGAGAAGAGCCAAACTCCTGCCTCAGATCATAGTCCAAGAGCTTCTCCAGCTTGGCCTTCATTGCCAAGGCAGCCTCGAAGCCATCAGCC
Source organism: Kewa caespitosa (assembly GCA_900322205.1). NCBI lineage: Eukaryota > Viridiplantae > Streptophyta > Magnoliopsida > Caryophyllales > Kewaceae > Kewa > Kewa caespitosa. Next base: position 16,579 of record ONZA01016924.1, on the reverse strand, counting down.
TCCTAGGTCTTATTCAACACCAGAGTTGCTCGGACAGCCCTGAAACCCCGTCTCGAGCCAAAGACCTCCTCATAGGCCTCCTCCAGCTGGAGCTCTCTCTTCTTGGCCGCTTCCTTCGCTACCTCCTTCATTTCCTCCTGGAGAGACTTAATCTCGGCCGCTTTCTTTGAGACATTGGCCTCAACAGCCTCGACCTTCTCCAAGTTCACCTTGGCTTCGGCCTTGTCCTTCTCCAGGCCCGCTTCCAGCCGATCGACCTCCTCCTCCTGAGCCTTCCTCTTGGAAACCGCAGCATCTTCTCGGGCCTTCTCGAGCAGCTTGTCCTGGGCACCCAGACGAACCGCGGCGTTCTCAAGACGAACTAGAAGGTCGGTGTTCACCGAGTTGAAGTAGGCCGTGGAGAGGTAAATCTATGAAAAGATCAAAATAAGCAAAGTGGAAAAGAAAGAAAACCAAAGAACGGCTGAGAAATAAGCTTCATACCTGGTGAGCCACCTTCAGAGTGACGGCCAGAGCCATGTCAGGGTTCATCCCCATGGCAGCAACGTCCTCGATAGGGATGAAGTGCTGCATGTTGAAGTTCGCCACCTTCTTCTTCCCCTCCCGGCTCCTCTAGAAGAAGGTCGGGAAGCGTTGAGGCACCCCGTGCGGAACCTCTTCCTTGGCCACAAAGTCAGCCTTGGAGTGGTCCTCCCTCGGAAGGCCCTCGTCGACCTTCCCCTTACCTTTCTCCTCAGCAGAGAGAGGGACCTTTTCTGCAGCTCTCCCAGTTGACGAATCTTTTTCCTTTGGCTCAGGCCGGGACTTCTTTGCCAGAGTTCCCTGTGACTCGGCCGCAGCATCCTCCATATCGTCTGATATAAGGATGGGGGCGGGGTCCGAGGAACCTGCCCTCGACCTCTTGCCTTCGACCCAAGTGGAAGCCTTCTTCTTCTTGATCACCCTAACTGGGACGGCCTGCAAAACAAGGGAAAGTCACAAATTAACGAGATAAGCATATGAAGAACAAAACCACAAGCACTTACATCATTAAGGATCTCGTCTTTCATGAGCTTCAAGTCTTTAGCCATCCTAGCGTGAACCTCATCAGTCGAAGTCTCCCCTAGGATGTCTCGGCTCTCTTTGATCTCCTTGAGAGTCTCTGTCGCCTCCTCTGCAAAAGGAAGAGTTAGTAAGTCGACGAGCAAGCCAAAAACCTTCAAAGTTAAACAGGCCGAACTACTAGAAGTACCGAGGCTTCACTTTCGGCTAACTCTGATGTAGACAAGGAAGTCGTCCTCTAGCCACCTCTGCGATGGCTACCAATGCAAGGGCATCTTTACTCGGGTGTTCGACCCATGTATACCCCTCTGTACTTCCCACTGAAAGAACTGTTGAGTGTCGAGGTCAGCCCTCGTCATACGGGCCCCCCGGGCTTCGAAGGATGAGCTTACCTTCTTAGCCAGATTCCACGATGGAATCCCCCTCGTCACCTCGTCCTTCAACCCTTGGAGATAGACAAAGTTCTCCTTCCATCTGTGATTAGAGCTGGGACGAGGGGGTCCCACGACATACTCGGGCTTCTCCGTGAAGTGGAAGAACCCTTCGTCAGTGTTGCTCGGGGCGATGGCATTCATGATGGCCGCCCAAAACCCCAAAGTCGGTGTCACCCCATGGACTTTGCGGTCCTCAATGAAGTGAGTAATCATCATCCAGCTGTTTGGAGCAAGTTGGTAGGGGGCAAGACCGAAGTCTTGTAGGAGGGAAAGGGCAAAAGGGTGCAGGGGTAGCCGAAACCTCCCCTCACTCATACGCCTGCTCGCCGTTATACTAGTGCCCGGCGGCCTCGTTAGTCTACTGCTTCTTCCCGGTCTTATCAATTGTATATTGGCTGGCGAACCGAACATCCCCGTCGTCGAGGCCACCTCGTTATCTGGTATAATCCAGCAACACCTAATCTCATCGGTCGGTCTCCTGCTTTTCTTCGGAGGATCCAAATCCGATACTGATGTAGCCATCACTGTACGAGGGTCTTTGAAATATGAAGGCCGACGTGCAACCGTTACTTCAGAAGGAGAAAAGCCCGCTGCCAGCTCTGGAGCCCGGTACATAAGACAACAAAAACAACAACAAAGATCAACTTACCAGAATATGAAGTGCATGGACGACACTCACGAAAAACGGCCCTTCCTCAGAAAGGCGGAAGAAGGCAGTTCCAACGGTCGGCGGTGCGGACTCGTCTCCGAAGTCTTGAGATTGCCCCCCGGCAGTCCTCTCAAGATGAAACGATCCCTTTCGGGCCATAGATTTCTTCCTCGTTGATTCTTGAGCCCGTGACGGGATCGTCGGACCCACCGAAACTATTGACGACCTACCCCCCTCGTCAAATCGTTTGTCGCAAGGAACCTCAGAACTCTTTGAAGGGGGCGGTGAAGTGCAGTTCGGGCTCAAAGTGGGTTTTGACTTTGCTACACGATTGAAAGGGTTAGGGTTACCATAGAGGGCCCTCCACTCTCGCCCGAACGACTCCAGCCTTTCAGCGTCCAAATCAACCCCGTCCTGGCCGAAGGCCTTCAGAGGTGGATGATCCACAATTGACCCACCTCTGGCGAGGTGGCCGGCAACCAGTTCGTTCTGTACGGCCTCTAAAGTCCTAAAAAATCTAACTTTCTGTTTGTGAAGTGCACTCACATACGCTCTGTGCCGCTCAGCCGAGCTATCGATTGAAGATTTTGAGGGTTGGCCGGACATAATTAAGTGCAAGAGAAAGAAAGACCTTGGGAAAAGAATTGCGAAGAAAGAAAGAGTAATTACCTGGAATGACTAAAGCTCTGGACGAAAGAGTTGACGATATGAAGCCGAAGTCTGAATTTCTGGGTTTTTTCTCTCTAAACGGGAAAATTTCTCTCTCTAGAAAACTACATGATCAGGGAGGTGAAATAAGGAAAGTTGGCCCTATTTATAGAAGGACCACAAGGAGAAACCCTAGGAGCACCCCAATGGGTGCCATTTGTCGTGCTCCCATCAGATCCGCCCATCTGACGGGCTCCCTCCTTTGAAGCCATGCAGGAGTATATGCTGAAGATCTTTTCGGATCAGGGTGGACTTTGGAAGGCGAAGTTCAACCTAACCCGAGGAGCAAATATTTGGGCCCATTTCACCAAACATTTTTAAACAGTTGAGCTGTGCCTTTTCCAGGGGCATCTTCGTCAGTTCGCAGCCCATCAAGCACGAGCATGGGGCACTACCCTTCCCCTAGGAGGACCCCGTCCCTCCTAGAGGAGGAACGGACAGCTTCGCCCTCCTTCCCTCATTTGCTTGGATAGGGCGAGCCTTTCCTCAAAGGGAAGGAGGTTCCAGGCCAAGTAAGGGCCCAAGAAGGGGCCGCCGGCCCAGCGGAGGCGTCGTCGAGCAGAATCCGAACCCTAGCTAGGGTTTGGAAGGTCAAGGTCTTATAAAAGGGACTTGCACACATTCCAAGGAGGTAACACACATACCATCTTCTCACTTAATTACGCATTTATTGTGCTTCTCTCCCAGTACCCATTCTCAATGTCTAGGTCCGAAGTACTCCTTCATACTTCTATTTACCCATTGTCCTTTCACGTAGCCAATCTCTTCATCAGTTATCACTAACTGACTTTGGCATCGGAGGAACGATCCCTGGACCACGCTAGGGGCAGTTCACCCTTTCTCTTTCGCTGGTCAACTCGAATCTCCAGAAGAGCCCTCAGACGTCCTTACTTCGTCAAGCAACCCTCTGGCACTTTGACCCTTTGAGTTTCAAGGGACCACTTAGACCCCCCAGAAAAACCACGAAACAATTCCTTTTTAAATTATGCCTAAAACTGATCAAAAAAATCATCTAATGATGAAGAAATCAAAGAGTAGAGATAGAGAATCTCTCTATTTTCTTTACACAAAAGCTTCAACTTGACATGGCTACTGACCCCAATCCGCCACCATCGACCACCTAAGACCCCTTGCCCACCCGACCCCCGGCCCTCAATCTACGTCTATGCTGCCTTAGGCCGCTCTTCTCTAAGCTCCTTTCGATTGTCAACTGGATCTAATCTCTTACCTTGATTTTGCTTCTTGATTTCTAATCATTTCATTTCTTTTTTGATTAGTTAATCAATAGCCCTTATTGGATAATTTATCTAATACTGAAATTTGTTCTTTTGCAGGTTCACCCCTAACTCGAAAAAACCCTAAATTTTAATTAGGGTTTTTTTTCAATTTGGGGGTTTTCAAGTGCTTTGATGTTCTCTGATTCAAACCTTCGATCTATTCTCAACGCTACAACAACGTTTAGATTGTTATGTTAATTTATGGACTACCCACGACTTTCCCCAGCAAAATTCCCTAATATTTGAATTAGGGTTTCAACTATCATCTCGCTCTGGCAACAACTTTTGAAATCGATTATTGGATTTCGAAATAATTATCAATTCTATTTTCATCTTCTTCCATTAGGTTTTTCCTTCTATTCAAGTTCTATTTCGTGCTTTGTTATGGTACTAATCTAAATCACTTTTACTTTGTGCATCCTCTTAACTGTTGCTGGCTATACAACTTGGGTTTTCTCATGTTTGTTTTCTCCTTTGATAAGTGGGTTCTTATATACTTGTGGTGATCTACTCTTTTAACGTCTTCTATGCGTGTAATTGATCTTGTTTGTACTCCTTACTCCTTCTCTTGTTTATCCTTTCTTTTAGATTGTTGTCCTATTTCTTTACAGTTCGTATCTC
>ONZA01016919.1:4432-20233 GCA_900322205.1 Kewa caespitosa | reverse complement strand
TGGGTTCAAAAAAAAATATTAGTAAATCTATATATATAAATGAAACGTAAATGATAACAACTCTATAAAAAAAATTCCGTTACAAGTAATTTTTCTTTCCTTTTCCATCAAGTCGGTGATACTTGAGACTGAATAAACTATATTCAAAAGGCTGTAAAATGCTATTTCTCACACTTTTCTAATATTTAACTTTTTAAAAAATAAAATAAAATAGTACATTATCATTGTTTGAATACACTAGTTGAAATCGAAACTGACATGTTGAATGAGTAGCAGAAATTAATTGAAAATAAAGGGTAGATTATGAAAAGAAGCAAGTTAATAGTTGAAATCAAGCTGAAATTGAAACTCTTCATGAGATAACTTCTCAATTTCAACTGGCTAAATATCTAGCTGAAGCTCAAAAACTAGCTGAAATACAAAAAAAATTGTTTGGTTGCTGTTATAAGAATAAACTAGCTGAACTTGAAACTGAAATATTTAATCTAACCGAAATTGATAATCAAACCTAGTTGAATATCCAAACACACGCGTGCATCTAATGAATATTGGTCGCTTCCCCAATTGGGAATATTGCGGGTAAACGACTCAATCGATTGCGAGCTCAAGCAGGTGTACATATAATGAAACAACAAAAGTACAAATTACAGTTTTATCCTTTAGTCCCTATTACGCCCAATCAATCTGATCGGGCTACCTAACAGATAGATTGGAATTTAGAAACAAAAACTATTTAGTCGACTGTCCTTTAGTAAAAATAGCAGCAAGCTGTAGTTGCGTGGTATGTAAGGAACAACAAGATCACCATGTGCGACCAATTCACGAACAAAATGGTAGTCACACGATATGTTTTTGCTTCTATCATGCATGACTGGGTGCGATGTCATGTAGGAAGTTGAGACGTTGTCACACATAACGCGGACATGTTCATGATGACCAATACCAAAATTGTCCATCAATTTGCGGATCCACAGAGTTTCAACAACTGTATAGATCACAATACGATATTCGACCTCGGCGGAGGACTTCAAAACTGTAGGTTGTTTCTTGGAACGCCAAAAAAATGGATTTGGACCCAAAAATACCACATAACTGGTAACGGAGCGACATGTGTCCTTGCACCCAGCCCAGTCAGCATCCGAGTAGGCAACCATGATAGACGGACTCTTCGAGTGATGAAAGCGAAGGCCACGGTTGAGAGTACCAATCAAGAACCTGAGAATACGCTTGGCAAAAGACAAGTGAACACTACCGGGGGGCATGCATAAACTGAGAAGCTACATATGTTGCAAAAGCCATGTCAGGTCGGGTCATAGTGAGATATTGTAAAGCAGCTACCATACTGCATTACTCAAACGGATCAAACAATAGCTCGCCATCCAATAGTGTTACAGTAGTCCGGGACGGGAGAGATGTACAACGGGTTTGGCTGTATGCATGTGGAATCTGTGTATAAGGTCATGGATGAATTTTTTCTTGGGATAAGAGTAGCCTAGGAGGGAGCGAACAACTTGGATACCCAAGAAGCAGTGAATGGGTCCCAAATTCTTCATTGCAAATTCTTGAGAGAAACGAGGAATAAAGGAGGACAAGGCCGTGGGAGAGTTCCCGGTAAGGATAATGTCATTGACATATATGAGGAGGATCATAGTGAGCTCCGAAGTTCAGTATGTAAACATCGATGTATCGGCTTGGCTACAAGAGAAACCTTGAGACAACAGGAAGCTACTAAACCTGTGAAACCAAGACTGAGGCTTGTTTCAGAACATACAAGGCTTTCTTTAACTTACAAACGTGTTTGCGATATTCAAGATGGACAAAGCCAATAGGTTGGCACATGTAAAATTCCTCAGCAAGTTTACCATAAAGGAAGGCATTTTTAGCATCTAGCTGACGGATATCTCAGCCGTTATGTAATGTTTAAAGATAAGATAAGTTAGTAGGTGTCTTGACGATGGGGCTAAATGTCTCATGATAATCAACACCTTCCTGTTGGTTGTCCCGTAAGCTACCCAAAGCGCTTAGGGCGCTCCATAGTTCCATTGGATTTATATTTATATTTGTAAATTCATATATTAGAGACCAAATTATTTGTTGAATCAAACGGTACAAGATCCCAAGTACCATTAACAATCATGGCACTGTATTCATTTGCCATGGCGGCATGCCATGTGGGGTCCTTTTAGCCTCACTAAACCTAGAGGGTTCGGACAACACTAGCTGAGTAGCCAAGGACAAGATAATATGGGGCTTTACAATACCAGACTTACAACTAGTTTGCATGGGGTGAGCATTGATAATCGGGAGTCCGGGGGTCGACAAAAGTGAGGTATGATCATTAGACATGGTGGACACACTGGGGGAGACCATTGGGGTCTGGGAAGACGAGATTTGAATGGGAGACGGAGTTGGGGAACTCGGAGAGGAGGATTCGAAGTTGACTAGTGGACTGTGGGAAGTTGTGCATGGAATGGTTCCATGAGACAGACAGGTGAAGTATGCGAGGTACAGGGAGCGGTTACGTGGGACAGACTAGGGGAAGTAATCTAGTTGCAAGGAACAGTTCCTTGGGACATAATAGTCAGAGGAACATGTTGGTCGCAAGGAGCTGTTCCTTGAGACAGAATAGGCGGAGGAACATGGGTGCATGGAACGGTTCCTCGGGGAAAACTAGTTGTATGGTCAGTGGGGAGGACCACGTAGGTTTTGTGTGTCATGGACTCCGGGGTCGGGGGAAGAGTTACTATTCATGTTAGGGAAGACCGAGATCGAGATTGAAGTAACACGGGACAGGGGGAAACACACTTTCATGAAAGAGGACATCACGACTGATGTAAATGTGATCCGATAGAGGCTCGAGACACTTGTACCCCTCATAGTTAGCCACATATCCCAAGGAAACACATTATTTAGATCGTGGTGAATATTTATTAGCCGAAGTGGTCTAAACGTTGGGAAAACAATCACAACCGAAAATTTACAAAAATTTGTAGTCGGAAGAACGACCAAAACGTTTTCAAAGGGAGAAATCCAACCAAGAACAGATGTGGAAATCGATTAATTATATAGACAACGATATAAACCGCATCCACCCAAAAAGCATCAGTTTCTTGTGCGCACCATTTCAACTATATTTCAATGTTTGCGCTTTGCAACACCATTTTGTTGTTGAGTGTTAGGAAAAAGCTTTCAAAAATAAATATCATAATCAAGATAATGTTGTTTTAAGGGCCTGTTATCAAACTATTTCCCACTATCACTTTGATAGAATCGAATTCTGCAATGAAATAGTTTTTCCACAAGTTTCTAAAAGTATTTAATAAATCTTGTTATGCTTAAAATATCTGGTGAGGTGACCACCTCGAATGGTGTCACCTTGCGACCCTATCATTAGTAGTAAATCACGTCACCATGCGGACCCCTCACCTTGTGATACATGCTTCATGGGTGACACTCAGATCGCTAATGGTCTTCCTTGGTCAATGGGATAGCCGGCAGGCCCAAATAACAGCAAATGACTGTAGCCCACAGTGTTTGGAGGCTCATTTACCCAATCAGGGCAAACGTGGAAGACTCTGATTGGCTACAAATTCCCCAAGGAATCTATAAATAGGACCCTTGGCCTTTTTGGAAAGGTAACACACAAAATTATTTTCTGCAAGACAGATTTTCTCACGTCATATTGAACAGTAGCTCTTGCATTCTTACTCCTGCCTGTCACCTCTTGCTTATACAGACTTAAGCATCAGAGGACCATTCCCGGATCAAGCCGGTGCAGTTCACGTTTGCTCGTTTTGCATGCATCGAGTGTGGTCGAACTCACATCGCGACGAAGCTTCTCATCTCTTGCACGGTCGCCCTTTGACATCTCGAAGGCTCACTCCAAAAACCACCGAAACATTTGGTGCCGTCTGTGGGGAGTGACTTTCAGTTGCATGAGACTGAGAAGTGATAAACACATTCCAACACCAACTTTCAAAAGAACCATGTCTCGCCGGAACGACGTGGAAGAGTTCGTGGCCAACACCCCATGGAACGAGATCCCGCTGAATGCCATCTCTCCAGCTCATTTAGAGCAGATCGTTCGCCAGGTCCAGACAGAAACAAGGAAAGTAATGCACGCTGAGATTCAGGCGATGCTCCAAGGAATGCCCCCATCTCAAAAGTCCGATAACATACTGGCCCCCTCACCCACCATGATGGTTATGCCCTCACGACCTCTCACTGTCTCTAGTCGTGAGAGCTCCACTCACTCCGCTGGATCCAGGCCACGGCCTAAGAAAAATGAGATGCACATTCTACAAGCAACCAAAGGAAAGTGACCTGAAACCGCTTGGAGTTACCACTCGTACAACACAGAGCGAGCTAACATTGACTTGAATGAGTTCTTGAACTCTTGCAAGAAGGAAGGACCAGTTCTTTCTATGGAATTGCTCGTCGACCTCCGTCACTTCCTTCGAAAGAAGGAAGAGGAGAAACGACTTGGGGGCATAGGATTTAAGCCTTATTTCCCATCCTGGCTGGGCAAATTACCGGAGTACGCCACTACGGGCGTACAGACGGGGCTGACCTTGCAGTCCCCATTCGCTGACATGATTATGAATCAGCCGATTCCTCAAGAAATGAAGCTGGCCAAAATCAAAAAGTACAGTGGTACCACCTCGCCCACCGAACACCTCATGGCGTAGGACGCCGCGATGATGACTCATAACCGAACTGAGGGTGTTCTATGCCGTTTCTTTATGGGAACTTTGGAAGGTCTAGCCCTTAAGTGGTTGAACTCACTTCCACGAGGTTGTGTACTACTTCAAGCAATTGGCTGACCTCTTCATGAGTCACTTCGCAGCTAACAAACGTGGAAGTAAGACGGTTGAGTGCCTACTGAAGGTCAAGCAAGGTCAGGATGAGACCGCGAAGAAGTATGTTCAACGGTTCACAGATCAACGCCTCGAGATTGAAAACCTCTGCCAAAAGATAGCTTGTTGGGCATTCATCAACGGTCTCCTTGATGAAAATGAAATAAAAATTGAGCTGAACCGGCGAAAAACGATGAACACAAACATGCTGTTCAATGAGGCTTGCGACGTGGCAATGCAGATCATCGCGTCGTGGGAGCTCTCAAATTGCAACCTGGTGACTGGAAGCGAGAGAGGTACTAGCCACAGCAAAGGAAGACCACCCCGCCATGACAAGAAGATTAAGAGAATGGGCAAAACCCTCAACATCGAAGAACCTCACTTCAAAGGAGGTCGAGGTGGTAGAGGAGAGAAAGGTGGTGGAAGGAACAACCAGGGCAAGGCAGCTATAAGGCCCCAGAAGCACCTGAGGTTAACAAAATTTTGAACTGTAATCAAGAGGTGGTTTGTGCCAATCTAGGCCATGGCCTCGTGCCAAAAGCAACCCCAATGAAGGAGTCAGAGAAAGGTGGGTATTATTTCTGCCGCTACCACTATGAGAACGGTCACTCCACAAGATACTGTCGCGAGCTCGGACGACATCGCAAAGTTGGCCAAAGTAGGAAAAATCTATGATTTTCTCAAAGATAAGAACAAGACCTCCGTTTCACAGAGCCAGGGGCAAGCAGTTCAGATAAGTCGTCTAACTCCGGAGCGACCAACCGCAAAGTCATCTCAATCATATCTGGTGGCCCCGCTTGCACAGGCGTGACGTCGAAAGCAAGGAAATATCACTTACGTTCCCTCAGCTAGACCATGATGGTTGAGAAAGGACCCAAACTTGGGAAACCCATCATATTCGGTGAGTCAAATGCTAGGGCTCTTCAATATCCCCATGATGATCCCTTGGTTATCGAGATCAAGGTCTCCAACACCCTGGTTAAGCGAACATTGATTGACACGGGAAGTTCCGTCGACGTAATCACGTCATATTGCCTGGCCGAGCAAGGATACGACCTGGAAAAGATCATTCCCTTAAGCTACACTTGTCTTCGGATTTCTAGGCAATGAGGTTCATCCAATCGGGTCGGTCCAGCTCCATGTCTGATTGGGACCTAACACCTTTGCCTGCCACCTAGTGGCGGAGTTCTTAGTGGTTGACGTCCCGATGTCATATAAAATTATCTTGGGCCGGCCCACTATCACCACCATTAATGCTAACATCATGATGACGATCTTGACAATGAAGTACTATAACGACGATGGAGAGGTGGGGAAGCTATTGGGAGACCAAAAGGCCGCACGATAGCGTTACATCAACTGCCTTAATAAGCCAACTCCCGTCATCACCGACAGAGTGGCTGACCCCGCCACAACATGTGGGGGGAAGAAAATCGTCATTTTGGACGAGGTGAAAGAACCTGAGCACAAAAAGCACAAGAAGGAAGACATTGCCAGTTCGAGTAAAACAATCGTGCCCACACCCAAGGTGGAAGAGAAAAAGAGTCGAAAAGGAAAAGAAACTCAATGTATCATGTAGGATAGACCTGGTTCCTACTAGCACAACCCCCTGATCCGGGAACCGAAGAGAGCTGAGGCTGTGGGAGACAAGGTAGAGGTCACCCTAGATCCAATACGACCTGACAGAGTCACCTATGTGGGGGCAGACCTGGAAGAAAATGTGTGAAGTGAACTGATCACCCTGCTTGGAGAATATCAGGACGTCTTTGCTTTCAGACCAGGGGAAATACTTCGCATCAGTCCAAGACTGATTGAGCACAAGCTTGGGGTCGACCTTAAAGCGAAACCAGTGAAACAGAAGTGACGTCACCTTGGGGAGGAAAGAAATAAGGTGGCATTGGTAGAAGTGGCGAAGNTGCTTGAAGCTGGCTTCATTAGGGAATGTCAATACCCGAAGTGGCTAGCCAACGTGGTGGTGGTCAAGAAACACAATGGGTCATGGAGACTGTGCATGGACTATACAGACCTGAACAAGGCTTGCAAGTAGGATGATTTCCCACTACCTCGTATCGACCAGCTTGTCGATTCCACCACGAGTCATGAATTGCTCAGCTTCATGGACGTGTTTTCAGGATACCATCAGGTCTTCATGAGAAAGAAAGATCAGAACTTGACCGCCTTCATCACCGATGACGGCGTGTTTTGTTAAACCATTTCAACGATTGATCCAGAAAGTTTTTAGGAAGCAGATTGGCCAAAACATGGAGGCATATGTTGACGACCTGATAGCCAATTGCAAGGCTGCAGCAAATCATGTCGCTGACCTTTGCGAAACTTTCGAAATGCTCCGAGGTCATAAAATGAAGCTGAACCCAAAGAAATGCGTGTTTGGCATGTTGGATGGAATGTGCTTGGGGTTTATGGTCAACCAATGAGGTATCGACGCAAATCCAGAAAAGGTCCAAGCCATTCTGGACATGAAGTCACCCCGCTGCATGAAAGATGTCCAAACACTGACCGGCTGCATCGCTGCACTCAACCATTTCATGTCAAGGGCTGCTGACAAATGTGCACCTTTCTTCGCCGCCTTGAGGAAAGGGGCCCAGTTTGAATGGAGCGAAGAATCTGAATCAGGCTTCGAAAGGTTGAAAAATTATCTAAAGACCTTACCCCGCATCGTTTCACCAGTCCCAGACGAAACACTCTTCATATATTTAGCGGTGTCAGATCAAGATGTGGCGTCAGTTCTTTTTCGAGAAGAAGGAAAGACCCAGGTTCCGGTTTACTTTTATAGTCACGCTCTGACGGCCCAGATTTCCGGTATTTCACCCCAGAGAAATTTGCATTAGGACAGGTGATCAGTTCGAGAAAGTTGAGGCCGTACTTCAGTTCTTACCCCATCGCTGTTTTGACAAACCAACCGTTGAAGAAAATCCTGGCCAAATTCGACTCCTCTAGGAGGTCGCAGGTGTGGACTCACGAGCTCACTGATTATGACATCACCTACGAGCCGCGAAGGGCCATCAAAAGTCAGGACCTAGATGACTTTGTAGTAGAACTTACCCCAGCAGCTGAGCGACCCGCGTACTGGACCGAGAGTTGGGAAATCAGCGTTGATGGCTCCTTATGCAAGAACGACAGCGGAGCTGGCATCGTGATCACCTCGTTAGAATGAGACATCTTCGAATATACTATGAGATTCAGATTCATGGCCTCGAATAACGAGGCGGAGTATGAGGCCCTGCTGGCCGGTCTGAGTATGGCCAACGCAACGAGGGCAAAGAAACTCAAGGTCAAGATGGATTCACAACTTGTAGTTTCTCATGTCTTAGGGGACTACAAGGTGAGGGAAGGCAACATGAAGGCCTACCTGCTGAAAGTGAGAGTTGCTCCACATACCCAACTTAGAAAATCAACACGCTGACACCATGGCTCGCCTCGCCAGTTCAGCAAGTTCAGCAATCTCTGGTTTTCCACGGATCATCTTCTGGAAACAACTGGAGAAGTGGAGTATTGATATCAAGGTCGTGAAAGAAGTGAACGTTCTAGACCAAAGTGACGATTGGATGACACCCATCGTGGCATGGCTCCGCAATGACCAACTACCTGACGACCAGAAAGAAGCCACAAAACTGAAAAAGAAGTGCAAATGGTTCGTATATTGAGATTGTTGGGATTTCAGATCATTAGCATCGAAAGATTAAAACAGTTTTAATTAAATCCGAATCCCAGGACCCATGCGTTTATTGAAATCAAGTTCAAATCAAGTTAACTCATACCCTTCTCCTTAGCTCCTAGTCAGCTCGGGATGTGATTGACCTCGATTAGCGCGCCAAGTGTCACGCCTCTACAAGTATCCACACGTACGGAATAGCTTCCTTGGCCATGGTGTGTGCTAGCACCTCAAACCCAATTTCCTCTGTTACTCTCTAATGGATGTGTGAACTTTTCACTCGGATTGTGAACACTTCACAACGGTTTAGGAGAATGAGATTTTTCTCTCTTGCTTGGATGATTTAGATGGGGAACTTGGGGCTTTATATAGGCATCATATGCTTGGCCTCCAAGTATACTTGGGCTCCAAGTATGCTTGGGCTCCAAGTTTACTTGGGCTCCAAGTATGCTTGGGCTCCAAGTTTACTTGGGCTTCAAGCACTCCACATTCTTGAATTGATGAGAGGAGACTTACGCCTAATCACATTGGGCCAAATTCTCGGGTTTGGATCATCGAGCCAAGACTAAAAGCGGTATGGGCCTTACTAATCTTGTTAGGTTCGGGCCCATATTAAATAACGAGTCTAGTCCATATTAGTGTGCGACCCTATAGGCTAGAGGCCGCTTATAACTAGTAGACCATAAATATAGGGTTGCACCCCGTCACCAAGCTCTCGCCTACCGTGGAGGCACTGCCCTTTAGCATGTGGGGCATGGACATCTTGGGCCCATTTTCGATAGCCCCGGGTCAACTAAAGTTCTGTATCATCGCAGTAGACTACTTCACGAAGTGGATTGAAGTCAAAGCCGTCAGGACCATCACCGTCACCGACGTGACAAAATTCATCAAAGAAAACATTATATCTCGCTTTGGCGCTCCAAGGAGCATAATCTTTGACAACGGACGTCGGTTCGATGCCCCCAAACTCACAGACTGGCTCTCTGATCTCGTAGTTGAGTGTCACTTCACCGCTGTTTTGCGACCCCAATGCAATGGTAAGGTCGAGTCAAGCATCATGATCATAGTTAATGGGCTCAAAAATAAACTGGACAAGGCAAAAAGGCTGTGGGATGATAAGCTGCTTAAAGTCCTATGGGCTACAAGAACTACAACCAAGACTGTGACCTGAGAAAGCCCCTTCGTGCTTGTGTACGTTTGCGAGGCGGTGCTGCCTATCAAGCTCACGCTGCAAAGCCCTCGCATGAAAGGATTTAATGAGGCCGAGAACTAGCTGAAACCCAGACAGAACCTCAACCTGATCCCAGAGTTGCAAGGTGATGCACTGCTACGCATGGAAATTTGCAAGCAACGCATGGCAAGAGCCTATAACCGAAGGGTCAAGCTGAAGAACTTCAGGGTTGGCGACCTCGTGAGTCGAAAAATTGAGTCTACAGGAAAAAAGAACGAGGATGATAAACTCTCTGCGAACTGGGAAGGGTCGTACAAGATAACTGAAGTTGTGCAACCATGCACATATCGACTCGAGGACATGACCGGTAGGAAGCTTGAGTGACCTTGGAATATCAACGATTTGAGGAAGTTCTATATTTAGACTTTCTCGTGACAACGTACACCTATCTTGAGGTAGCACAAGGCATGGGCACCCCCAAGAAGCCTTTTTTACTTTTGTTATTTGCTCATCATGGAGTAAATCGGGGTCGGCACCCCCAAACAGCCGTGTAAAAGAACTAAGACACTGGGTGAGCACCCCAAAACAGCTCAGTTTTGTATCTAATTCATCATGGACATAGAAATGGGGTGGGCACCCCCAAGCATCCATGAATAAAAGTTATATTACTCACATCGCAATGTTTTTTGGTTAATATTTTAACCCACCCAGACCCCACCCAAGGGCGTGATTAAATAAGTGAGGGCACATAGGTTTTTCAACTTAATTCAATCACTTCGTGATGTTGAATTCCCATCATGAGGGACATCACAAATAATTGGGGGCACCTCGCAAAGTTACTTATTTGGGACAACAATCTTTTACCATCATGGGTAAAAATCAAATAATTGGGCGCACAGGGTTTTGCAAAGAATTATTTGGTCTTTCATCACCTCGCAGAAAAAATTCTCAACATGGAGAATGTTAAAACAAGTGGGAGCACATCGCAGCAAACTACTTGTTTTAAAATTTAGCTAGTTTTGGGGGGCAAGTGTCATACATGTCGGGTGGCAACAGTTAATTACAAAAACAAGCAAATTTTATAGAAACATACAATGTCAAAAAGTCTGAAATGACATTAAAGTGCGACAAGGAGTAACCGAAGTTACAAAAATTGGCCTCGAGGGCAATTTTTTGATGAAAAACTACAAGGGTCATGACCTCATAGGCCACGACCCCATAAAGAAGAGCTCGCAGACTCAAATGGAACTCACTGCTGATCGCCACCACCATCGGCCTCGTCATCGTCCTCTTCTTGCATCTCGCCGAACTTCTTCTAGATATTGTATGCCAAGTACTCAGCATACTTGATCCTGAGATCAGCCTGATGCTCAGGATTGACTCTCACGATGAGGACAAGCGAGGCGATAGCTAGAGTACTGAGGTCAGTTTGGAAGACCTCCCTAATGGCATCCCTCCACAACTTGTCCATTTCAGGGGCCTTCTTCTGGAGCTACTCAGTCCGAGCCTCCACGATCCTAGTCAGCTCGGCCTCCCTATGCTGAGAAGCTGTGAGATCACCCTCCTTAAGCGCAAGGGCATCACGAATAGCCTTCACCTCCACCTCCTTATACGACGGCCTCAGCAATGGCGCCCTAAGTCTTCCCCTCGGCCTCGGCCATCGCTCGCGCCACAGCCTCGTCCATCGCATTCATCTGGTCCTGGAGTTTCTTCAGCTTGGCATCACCATTGGCGAGCATCTGATCATTGCAGTGAGCCAGGATGTAGTGCTGCAAATGAAGCGAAGAGAAAGTAAGAAAAGGTAGTCAAAAAATGAGGTGAAAAGACGAACATCTCGAGAGAAACTACCTGATGGGCATTGAACAAGAGCTGCTGACGGGCCCAAGCATGGGGCGAACTTAGCGCAACAATGTCTGAGCGAGGAATGGCCTGCTGCGTACACGACCAGATCACCCTAAGGTAATCCTTGTCTTTCTTCCCATAGAAGCTAGGCCAGGATGCGGGCAAAGTGATAGTAGCTGATACCGGCATGGAAGCCGGTGGCCCCCGATTCCGAGGAGTAGACACCTCAACATCCTTGCCTTTTTTCCGCCTTGTCTTCGCCGTGGGGTCAGCATCCTCCCTCGGCTACTTGTTGAGACGTCCTCGATGATCCACATCGAGGATATCATCATCTCGCGCCATCGCATCCCAGCGAGGAGATAGCTTGTCGGTAGCCTTGGCTGTTGCCTCAAGGTTTGTCACCTCGACAGATTTCTTTGGGGTGGGCTTGGGCATGCTACTCGCTCCAGCAGACGAGGGGGCAGTTCTAGCAGGTTGAACTGAGGACGAAGTGGCTTTTGACTTCAAAGACTTCCTCAGCTTTGGTCTCTTCAAAGGCTCGATGGGAGCGTCCTGAAAAGAGAGACGATCAGACAACTGAAGGGAAAAGCGGAAAAATACAAGTGCAACAACATAGACAGATGTGTACTCACAAGGTTGTCCATCTGAGCAAATGGCACTTTGATTTGAGGTCGCAATGTATTCTCTTGTGGAAGCGGGCCGGGTTGGATTCCCCGAGCTGGTCTTTTGCCTTCTCTCCTTTGTCCCTAAGGTCAGCCTTGACTTTCACTGCACAAGGACGAATCTCAGGCCGCATAACTAATGAACACGAAGCAAAAATAGTTAAAAGAGTTTTACAGTAAACTATCAGGGTCCCCAGCATGGATCAACCCCATTGTAACCATGAAGTCTTCACGCTTAAACCACTTCGTGGTGGGACGCCAAAAGTTAGGGAACTTCACCGGCTTGTTCGACTTCGAAGATGGATACTTCCCAAGAAAAGTGAAGTAAGCCAACGCGTCCTCATCAACTTGTGATAAGCGAAGTCGAGACCTCCTCTAGTAACGACAATTCCGCGCGTCCTTGAAGTTCCACTCTGGAAGATCCCAGTCCCCATCGAGCTCGTGGAGATATCATAACTCATCCTTCCACTACCCTATCAGACTGATCTTGAGAAGCCCCACCACGTAGCGAGGTCGTTCCAGGATGTAGTAAAATCCTTTGGTGTCAGGTCCCTTGTTTACACTCTTTGAGACCTTAAACCAGAGCACTAAGGTGGGTGTCACCCCATACACTTTGCACACGCATAAGAAATGCGTGATCATAGCCCACATGTTCGGGGTCAATTGAGCCATCGCAAGGTCAAGCTCCTTCAGCAGCGACATGGTAAAATCGGGAAGAGGCACCCTGAACCCATAGTCCGCCATCTTTAGATAGATAGCTATGCACCCCGCAGACGCACTAGTGATAGAATCCTCTTCACCCGCGGGGACAATCTCATACTTCCCATGCCGCCCAAAATGCTTCAGATACTCCTGGCGAACTTAAGCATCAAACGCGACGTTGGATCTAATCCCACTCGCATCGAATTTTTTTTATTGTTGTCGCTTTCCACATCGTCGTCCTGGCGACCTGAGGTGGACGCCTCCCCTGTTTGGCCCTCGATGTACTGGGCACATCCTCAGGTGGTGCAACGTGAGTGGCCACTGTGACCACATTGCTGCCGTCACCAAAGAATTCGTTGTGGAATTCTTCCACACCAGAAGCCTCGGCCACACCGCTCCTCACTCCATCTTATACTCTTAGCGAAGTGTTTTCCTTTTGATTTGTCCGCAACAAGAACCTTCATCGACGTCGTAGGAGGATCGCTCAGAATCTGACGCGTCTCTGAAGACTCAAGCTCTGATGATCTGACCTCATCTACTGGGGACGCCATAGTTGGGGACCGAATTCGAAAGAACAATAAAAACAGGACTAGTACTTACTAGGGGACGATGAAATGTAAATGGGATCTGGGGAGCTATGAGGTTCCCTGGTCCTAGTGTCAACACTTTCGGAGAACAACGAGGTATCTTCATGACTCATCACTCGTCGGGTTTGCTTAAAGCAAGCGATCGTCTTCCTCCTCATCGTCCTCATTGCTGGAGCCGAAGCCGCCGAGAACGGCGGAATAGCCTCGTTGCCGGTGCGAGGTGGAGGAAACACCCCGCATGGATCCGAAGCCTTAAAAACATCCTTAGTGTGACGGGGAGGTGAAGTCACCCCGGTGTGACAAGAAGGACGTGCCTTATTGGACCTAGATGTCAAGTCGTGCATTATTCGACCCTTGGGGTCTATGGCTTGTAATGGTGTACAATATATAGGGCTTGACCTAGCCTTATCTCTTAAGTCGTCTAAGTCGTCCCTACACTTATAGTGATCCTTGTGGGACTGACAACGCAAGGTGGAGCCCCTACGAAGCGATTCTAAAAGAGCCGCTGCGTTAGGACTCAATTCAGGTATATTATCAGAGGGCCCACATTGCTTCGAAGATGGGCCCAAAAAATTAAAGCTACGGGGAAATATTGTACACAAAGAAAAAAAAAGAAACAAAGAAGAAAGAATACCTACTGTTACAACAGGAGATGCGAACTGACGGACTTGCGAAGTGGCGTGAAATCTTACAATAGAGCTTCTCTCTCTGCAAGTGCTCTCTCTCTAGAAAATTTTCACAAGTGAGTGAAAATGATGTGAACAGGAGCTATATTTATAAGACAAAGGGTAACAGTTAACCTTCCCAACAATTATTGCAACATGTGTCATGGTGATTATGGTGCCACGTCATCATCCCAAACATTGAGATTCGAGCCCGAAGACACCAGGTCGCCCATGACCATGCGACGTCATGACCCACCTGGAGGAAAAATGTTATGCCTAAAATATCTGGCGAGGTGACCACCTCGAATGGCGTCACCTCGCGACCACGTCATTACTGGTGAATCACGTCACCATGCAAACCCCTCACCTTGCGATACATGCTTCGTGGGTGACACTCAAATCGCTGACGGTCTTCCTTGGTCAACGGGACGGCTAGCAGGTCCAATTAACAGCAAATGAATGTAGCCCACAGTGTTTGGAGCCCCATTTACCCAATTAGGGCAAACGTGGCAGACTCTGATTGGCTACACGTTCCCCAAGGAATCTATAAATAGGACCCTTGGCCTCCTTGGAAAGGTAACACACGAATTATTCTCTGCAAAACTGATTTGCTCACGTCATAGTGAACAGTAGCTCTTGCATTCTAACTCCTATCTGTCACCTCTTTCTTATACTGACTTAAGCATCAGAGAACCGTTCCTCGGATCACGCAGGGGGCAGTTCACGTTTGCTCATTTGCAGACATCGAGTTTGGTCGACCTCACGTCGCGACGAAGCTTCTCATCTCTTGCTCGGCCGCCCTTTGACGTCTCGAGGGCTCACTCCGAAAACCCCCGAAACAAGTCTAAAAAACTTCCGATTTACGACAAAGGGGATAAATCCAAGTGAATTGAGTATAATCATCCACAAAACAAACATAATATTCGAAACCGTGTGAGGACAATACAGTAGACTTCCAAACATTCAAATGTATTTAGTGTAATGGGGAATCCGATACATGAATAACAGAATCATAAGCTAAGCGATGAGACTTGCCCAAGCGACAAGGAACACAATTATCTAGACTACGAGCAGATGCCACCACAGCTTGACTCCTAAGTCGCTTTAACACTCGAGGACCAAAGTGACCAAGAGGCCTATGCCAAACATCTCCTTTGATGGAAGGTGCGACAAGTGCAGGGATGCTAGTGGATTGGATAGGATAGACATTGCCCGTGTTAGACGCTCGAAGAAGGATTGTCTCTGTTATTTTGTCCTTGACACAAACAGAAACAGAGTGAAACACCACAACATAGTCATTTTCAAGACACAACTAAAGAATCGACAACAAGTTATGTTTGAGACTTGGTACGTGAAGTACCGACTTTAACTCAAGGGGTCTGGTGGTGTTGGTAGCAAGGGTCATACGTCCAGTGCTAAGGATAGGGAGATGAGTATCGTTTCTGACAACAACTTTATTCGGTCCCTTATGTGTGGTTTTACTTACTCACCATTCGATAGTGTCATGTGCGATGCTACCGCGGAGTCTGGGTACCATAAGGATTCATTGGGAGCAGAAGGAGTGAAAGTAGCGTACGCTGGGGCGGATTGATTCAACTGTGGGTGGTAGCGATCGGGACAAACACTTGCATTGTGGCCTAGAA
>ONZA01016905.1:9039-20105 GCA_900322205.1 Kewa caespitosa | reverse complement strand
TCGAACCGGTTGAACCAGTTGAACCATCGAACCGGTAAGGAGGCCGGTTCGATGTCCGGTCCGGTTTTCAAAACATTGGGCAAAACAGAAACCTTGGTCATACACGATACGAGATGAAGTATATGTTGAAAGGACCTTTTCCTGGAAGACCTCAACTGATGGATCTTATCCCTAGCTTTATCAATAACCAAGCGCATGAGGTGTGGGAAACGAAGGGAAAATCATCGAGTGTTCAAAAAGACGTCTCAAGACAACGAAGAATTGTTGATTGGTACTACGACCCGAGAAAGCATGGATCTGGGTAGTGACAGCATGTATTGCATTCTTCTGAACTGATTCATTTGAGGGAGTGCATGATACCACCTCAAAACTGGAGAGGTGTCACCCCTAGACGTGCAACTTCCACATGCCATGGGGTGAGATGACTATCACTCTAATAGACGTGTATGAGATCCTTAGGCTAAGGATTGATGGAGAGGCTATATGTGGCTACACTTCTAGTGATCGTGTGGCAAGTCATGCATCCAAGGTATTTGCTTGGTTGATTGAGTGAATTTCGCAAGAAATTAAGAATGGCTGCTTGTAATTCGGTGATGATAGAATCTTCGAAAGGACGAAACGCATTGAAGCTCACTCGATGGGGTATCTACTTCGCTTGATGGGATCAACAATATTAGTTGACAACTCAAGTGATCGGGTGAAGGTTCAATACCTTGAATTCCTTCACCTAGACATTGTAGCTAGTTATGCATGGGGTGCGGCCACTTGTGCCAACATGTACGATCAGATCAACAAAGCGTCTAGGAACAAATGCAAACAAATTGTTGGTTCTTCTACATTGCTTGAGGTAAAGGTTCATAAATGTTTACATGTATTGTTATTTCAGTTTTAAGCGATTATGTTGGTTGTTAAACATAAACTTTCTTATGTTTATTCTTGCAGTGTTGGATTTATGAGCATTTTCCTCTATTTGCTCCTTCTTCCTTTCCTTCTTGGAGAGGTGATAATCAACCTCAAGCGATGAAATAGGTGGGCATGCATCTCAAGTCGTGCAAATCAATGGAGGACTTGGTTAACTATCAGCTTGATTTGGACACCATGAAGGTGGAATTGGTTCAGTGGTTTTCTTAGATTAGAGGCCGTGTAAAATAGAGCTATTTCAGGGATGCAAACACTGTGTTTCCATTGCGGTATCCCACATGCCTGATTGTGTCATGCACCGATTCGGTTAGGTGCAGTGCGTACCTGGTGTTCCGACCTTTCATATTTCAGCCTCTTAGGGTGAACGGGTCGTACAATTTTTTGTCATTTACCATATTAGATTAGAGTACTGGGAAGTCCAGTAGAAACACTTCGTGAAGACTTCACACTTAACTCGTACCTATTTAGGGTACGAAGTAAGTGAAGACTATATGTAGTGGTATTTGCCATATACACATCCTTACCCTAGGAGATGTAGTACCCATGGATCGTGATATCACTAACATAGAGGTATAAAATTTATAATCTCTTTAATTTTGTTGTTTCAAACACACTAACAATGATAAGCTAACTATCTCCTTCATTTTTCGCAGCACATCCTTAAGGCAGAGACCATTCTGACGTGTGTTTTGGCCGGGAACGTCCCACCTAATCATATCTACACTATGATTGGGGAGGCACTTGTGGCTTTGGGTGGGAGGATTCCACCTCAATTTGGTGCAAGACGTGAAGTGAAGGAAGAGTAAATACCGATTTCATCCATTGCGACGCCTACTTCATCGACGGCAACACCTACGTCATCCACTAGCCGAGGATGGAAACGTCTACGTAACTTACTGCGTAGATCATTTGGCTCTCGGTGATGTATTTTCGTAAGTAGAGACCTTATGTATCAAATAATTAAAACCTTTTTTTATTTCGTATTTAATTTATTTATTTTTTGTGTCTTATATTCTTTTCTATGAATGTTAAATTATTTCGTGTTTTGTACAAAGTAAGACTATGTAAAGTAGGACTTTATGTCGTGTTTTTTTTTTTATGTTGCATTTTATTTTTTCATTGGAGAGCAACAGAGGTGACATGCTCTCCACAACAAAAAACAATCACCGATTGTTATTACAATTTTCCAACGGCTATATTTTCCAACGACTACATTTTCAAAAGCTATAATTTTCCAACGACTATATAAATGGTAGCTGACATCATTATCGCAATTCATAAATCATCATTGTGGATGGTGGGGCATAGCTTTATCTGTATTATTGTGCATGGTAGCTGGCATCATCATTGCAATTTATAAAAATCATTATTGTGCATGATAGGGTATAATTTTATGGCTTTATCTGCATTATTGTACATGGTAGCTGGCATCATTTTTACAATTCCCTGAATTTCTGTATGTATAGACATGCTATGTAAAACCTAAAACTCATTTAGAAACACCAGTCTCCATATTTCAGAAATACCAGCCTCCACAAACCCTAGAAATCTCCAAATAAATAAGCTACCTTTAAAAAAAATAAAAATAACAAAAAGTGGCTCACTACAGGAGCAACTCAAATGAAGATTTGAACATCACATTCGTTTCCGAAGAAGATGAAGAGGTAAATTTTGTACATAGTTAAACTTGTTAGATCTGTTTGTAGTTAAATTATTTCAAATTTGTTATATCTTACAGATCAATTTCATATATGTTATCCGTTAGATCTGTACGTTAGATCAATTTCATATATGTTATCCATTAGATCTGTACGTTAGATCAATTTTGTAGATTAATTTTAATTTTTTTTAATATTTAAGTGAATCAAATCTTTGACAACTATCTACAACAACTAGAAAATCAAGATCACACTTACTTATTCAACACATGTATATAATAGTCGCGAGATTTTATTGGAGATTGTCAAACAAATAGGTATTTAGAACAAAATGGTGCTAAATGTTTTACGATTCGATAGATGGTAAAGTGGTGGACCTATAAAGTCACTATAGGTCGTGAGCGCAGCGAAAAATGTAGGAGAAATATATCTGAAGAGGGAGGAAAAATGAAAAATTAGTACCAAAAAGTGTGATTGTCCGTTCAGATTAGGGGCGAAAGAGTTACGAAGTGGCGGTTGGAAATTGATGGTAAAGAACGCAACACATAATCACCCACTACCACTTTATATGCAAGGACATGTATATGTACGAAGAATGGTCAACAAAACTTTGAACATGGCAAATGAGATGACATTTAGTCATGTCAAGCCTTAGCACATCTTATGCTCCATGGAAAGAGGGGACAATTTGAATGCCACAGTGCGGTCTCAACTCATGAGAAGAGAGTAGCGAGAACGGTCCACAACAATGCGATAATCATTGCATTTGATAGGGGAACATGGGTACTGAAGCTATGAAAGAACATCACCAGGTTCTAATGCTATTGCTGATAACCTGTTTGCAATCCCAAATGCCATAAGTTTGCTGCTACGTTTTCACATATGTTTGTGATGGACTCGACTTATAAAACTAATGTTTATGTGATGCATGCTTCCAAATTGTTGGTTTTAAACCAACTAACAACACTTTCACAGCTTCTATGGCTTTCATGTCCAATAAAAAAAACTCCATGTTACACTTGGACACTTCAGATGTTTAAGAGTTTGTTTGATGGTTGCACGTTGCCGAGGGTTATCATCACAGATAGGGATCTTGCACTAGGGAATGTTGTTCAGTCAGTTTTCCTTCTACAATTCACCTATTTTGCAGATTTCATATCGCAAAGAATATTCATGGCTAATGCACAAGTAAGTACAAGGATTTAAGTGAACTGTTTGCTATCTGGTTTGGGTTGAGATGGAAGCATTTGGTTAAAGCTACTACTGAAGACGAGTATACTTCCCGGTTGAGAACCATGGAATGAGATTATAGAGGCAGAATGGTTGGAGTCATGAACTATGTAAAGAACACATGGCTTTCACTTAAGGAGAAGATTGTTTCTGCTTGGACAGATCAAGTACTTCATTTTCACACACATACAACAAACATGTAATATTACTTTTTTTTTTTACATGTGTTACATTTTTCTCGTACTTTATGATATTGTTCTCTTATGCTAAATTTTTTAATTTCTTTGTGCAGGGATGAAAATGCTCATTCCAGACTAAAGAGATTTATAATGACGTCGTCTGGAACTTTTAAAATGTTATGGCCGAAGATCCATAATTTGTGGATCTTAGCTCTTGACACATTAAAAGGGGAATTTGAGCTTTCTCGGGTAAGATTTTTTCACAACATGAAAAATTTCCTATTTGAGAAGTAATGTCATCATGTGTCGTACCATGCACTAAAGCTGATGGATCGAGAGCTGGATAGAACAATTGATTACCATCCAAATGAGTCCACATGTGGTGTTACTACAACAAGACAAGCAGACTACCATGTGTGCACATTATATTGAAGTATTACTTCATCTATGAAAGCATTCCGTTGGAAAAATTTCATAATTTTGGTGCACATTTCATTTGGGAGACCATGTTAAAGAAGGGGCTGAAACATCCACTTCCAAGGATCCACAAGCTCAGTTACGGCACTACTTTCAAGAGAGGATGAATCAACCACCACAAGTACAAGCTCAATAGGTGACCCAACTTTGGGTATTGGTTACCCCTAGAACCACAAATTTAAAAGAGCCAACCAAAGTTAAGCCCAAGGGTCGACCAAAAAGGAACTCCACAACTCGTGATCCAAGAAGTTGGAAGTATACTTGTCCACCATCGATTTCTAAAAGCAATAGAGGTCGAGGTAGTGCTACTATTCGTTCTGAACGCACTCCTTATCTTAGATGCTCTTCATCGATAGCATCAAATGTACTTTCAAAATTGTGTGTTTAAATACGCCCACAAAAAAGAATCTCGTATGGTCCCATTCGTGGAGAATTGATGAGAGGTCAACTTGGACGGAAATTGTGGGTTTTGTTCCATCGTTCATCATCTATTTGGTGACGAGCATGCTTGACCAAACATTCGAAAAGAAATGTGCCTTGAAATCAATTCGAGCCGTACTTTCTATCGACCACTATGTGTCATGTCCAATCCAAAAGCAATGTTGCAAAAGCTTAAACATTGGACTGGAAGTTGTTCAAGTTTTTATTACCAGGAATTTTCGGACATGGCGTGGGTTATTGCCACATTGTACCAAAAGGTTATGATGCCTATGCATCCCCAGTTACCCATAACTTACTTGCCTTTAACTGCTCGTGAACCACCGGTTCGCTGGGCTGATGTATCACCGTTACTACTACTACACCACTACGACCACCACTACTACCACTACTACGACCACTACTACCACCACTACTACCACTACTACGGCCACTACTACCACTACTACTACTACAACCACTACTACCACCACCACTACCACCACCACCACCACCACCACTACCACTACCACCACTACTACCACCACCACCACTACTACTACCACCACCACCACCACCACCACCACCACTACTACCACCACCACTACTACTACCACTCCGTCAATATTAGACGGACCTCTTTCATTTAGTCCGTTTGTTCTAGACGTACCTATGCTAATTAGTGTAGAATAGGGATAATTTTATTGTACCATATTCATGAATATGTGTAACATAAAAAATTATTTTAACTATCTACACAAGAAAAAATATATAAAAATTCTTACATTACTTGCGCTATGCAAAAGAAGGAAGAAATCATGATTTTTAAACATAATAAACTTTAACATCTTTGTGCGCTTACATAGATGACAAATTAATATTTAATATCATGTAAATTAAGTACCAATTCTTAAAAATTATTCGCGTAACGCGCATGACTTAAACTAGTGTAAAACGAAAAACGTACTCCTTAGTATATAAATAACAATGAGTAGAAGATTATCAAGCAATCAAATAATGTCTAAGCCAAACAACCTTATTCACGAGCAAGCTTTACAACTAGTAGAGAGAACAAAAATAGAGGAATTACCGTCACCACGAGAGAGACCCCATGTCTGAACCACCTGGGTTATCATCGGGGGGCCTCCAACCTGCAACACCTAGTTCGACCACTTCGACTCTTCGAAAGGCATTCTCACACAATTCAACATTCACTCCCAAACCTCCAGACTAACATCCAACACATAACCCTTGCACCCTCCTAAATCCTTTGCGCCACTCCACACACTCATCCTCCCGTGACAAACTCGTTGGATCCACACCACTACCAGCATCCCCACTAATCTGAACCTAGAAACCTTGTACCCATTTTCCCTCTCCCCTCTTGAGGAAGCCACTAAGTGATGGACCATATATTGGCCTTTCAAAGGAAAGTTAAATTGCATTGAGCAAGAAATGGGCTAACTCTGTTATTGTCAAACAAATTGGCAAATCGATCTCAATGGAGTACTTCAAACCAAAACATCCTCTGCGCTCTAACGGCCTGGGGAGAGGTTTCTATCTGATTAACTTGGGTTCCGAAGTGGAGACTAATAGGATCCTGAGCAATGGACCCTTGTTTGTGGGACAAAATTGGGTTGCAGTCCTACCGTGGGAACCTGGTTTTAAAGCTTCCAAAGCCAATATCTCGATTGCCCTTTTGTGGATCATCCTCTCTAAGCTACCAGTAGAATTTATGGCTGAAACTAATTCTAAACAAAATTGAGAAATTCATTAAAGTCGACCCTAGAAAAGAATTGGGTACCCATACTAGATTTGGTAGGGCAATGTGTACTAATGGATCTAAGCAAGAAAATACCCAATAATGTCTAGCTGGCTAGCCTAAAACAAGAATGGTAATTGAAGAGTGCCTCTTGTTCTGTAGTTATTAAAAGTCAATGGCACATAAGATGTACGATTACAAATCCAAAACTGCAATTAATGAGGTTGAGCGAGAAATTACTTTGAAGGAAGGAAGCAGCTCAGGTCTAAATCCCCTGAAAAGAGGGGATAATATTCGAAATAGATTCCCCACTATGAACAGTAATGAAGATGGCTGGGAAGTCGTCAGAGGAAGACAGAAGAGCAAATTGTTGTCGTCAATCCTGAGAAGAAACATGAACAAAAACTAGGCCAGTGTCCCACCGGTTTGGAAGAGGAGAAACGATTCCCCAAAAACCCTAGAAGTTTTGGCGAAAAATTACCTGATTAAGAAAGGCGAAAGAATTGAGGAGCCAAACTGGGCGGGTTTTAACCATTATGGGAAGGGTGAAAAATTTGACCTTTCAAAAAATGTAGAAGACCATTATACCTGTGGGATATCTAAGGTTGACATGCCTCTGGATTTGTCCTATTTGCAATGCCCAACCCCACATGTTTTTATCCAACTACAAAATACCATCTCAACCGTTGATCTTGATGAGGCGATTTTCCTTCAATCCCCAACACTTGGATCTACCCCACGAACCTCCCTTTTAATTACCCCACTAAATTCCTATAACCCCTCATCCTTTAATTACTCACATGCAAAAAACCCTTCCACATCCCCCTCAAAGAAATTGATCAGTTGTCTCCTTCTCTCTGCCTCATACAATAACAAAGACCATTTCCATCTCTTCGTATCTCTCCCCATTCACCCCAATCTCGGAGACTACATCCTCGGCCAGTGGTTCAGACAAAACCCTAACCCCTCTCTTCCATTTGGTTCCATGGAAATCACCACACATGTTCATGGAATACCCCAAACCCCCATTTCAAAAACCCCCACCCTACATTTACTTCTCGAGAGTGGAAGCCTCTTATGGCCTACGACCGGAAAACCAGACATACCCGGAGCTTCCATACCCAGTAGTGGCATACTATGTGGGTTGTTAGAGCAATGTGGTAGCCATCAAGACCTTGATCAAAATGGTGTCAAGATACAAGTTCCTTGTTGATGCACTCGAACATGAGGAACCCAGGATCGGACCACTTGCCTGAACAAGCAGACTTGGAGAGGTTACCCAGGGGACTGCAAAAAGCATTTCAATGGATAAATGTGGAAGGAAATAGTGATGGAGAGAGAATAATGGATTCCAACAGAGTTGTATGGTCCTGGACCCAGCCGTGATACTTCCACAACTGAGAGAAACATTGCAATGACCTTTTAGATTTCTCCAAGTAAAAAGGAAAGGGAGATCCAACTATGTGAAGGTAGTCCATACAATTAGAACAACCAAGTAGATCCATATCACTGCCAAGTGGGAATAACTCCATGATTTACTCTAGAAGGGTCCAAGAAAGGGAGCGGGCCACTAGTAGCCAGTATTGTCACCCATGCTCGAAAGAAGTAATGTGATTCAGTTCACTTACAGGAAGAAAGTCATGTACAGCTTCACGGAGGAGGACCATGTAAGGGAGGATATTCATCCTATCAGAGAAGCAAGAGGGGTCATGCTCCTAAACCCCACACTCCTTAGGTGTATGATTTTCATGATCTAAAATTCCAAGGGTATAGCCCGGCCTAAGTATCAAAGTAATCTCATGAAGCTCTACGATACGCATAAAACCCATGTGGTTATAATCATAGAAACCAGTGTTGGGAGGATCAATGTTGAAATAATCATTGAGAGTTTGTCTTTCGATAATTATGAGATGGTGGAACCAGAGGGTTTGGCATGAGGGATTATCTTGCTATGGAATACGGGGATGATTCATTTCACAACTGTCAGCAAGGCCCCCCAGTGGATCCAGGGTATGATCTAGGTAAATTCAAAGACCCCCTCTTTCTTTTCATCTTCTATTTATGCTAGTTGTAAATTTGAAATTAGGAAAATGTTGTGGGAAGACTTAGAGTTTTGGGAAATAACAAAACCCTCCCATGGTTTTCTATGGGTGATTTTAGTGAGATTTTGTTTAGTCATGAGAAGTTTGAAGGAAAATTGGCTAAAATTAACAAGATGAGTCTGTTTAAGAAGGTTCTAGATGATTGCGATGTGTTCCACTTGGGGTATGTGGGACAGAAATACACATGGACTAACAAGAGAAAAGAAAACCCTATTATGGAAAGATTGGATAAGGTGTATGCATCTCTTTCCTAGACCAATATATTCCCCAAAGCTTTGATTAAAAACCTTCCTCGATAGAGCTCTGACCATCGCCATAGCCTTCTATGTATCGATGGTCCCCCCCTCCCCATGCTTGGAAAGACCCTATTAATTTAAAAATGGAGGCTTTCTGGGCTCTTGAGCCTGACTTCAAAGATATTGTCACTTCTTTCTCGGACAAAGACTTAGATCTCCCTAAAAACCTTAAAACTATGGCTGATATTATTACCCCATTGGTAAAGGAAGATTTTTGTGACAATAAAATAAAGAAAAATAGAATCATCAGGAGGCTGACCGGCACTCAAACTACTCTTTCTAATGACCCCACGTCGCCCTTTCTTTAAGACTTTGAGAGAAAACTTCTGGCAAAGCTAAGTGAGATTTTACACCAAGAAGACCTTTTTGGAGGTTGAGAGCTAGGAATAACTGGCTTATGCATGGAGATAGAAATACATCCTTCTTTCATAATTTTGTCATCTTTAGGAGATGGAGGAATAGGAGTACATGTCTATGTGACACTGTTGGTAACACCATTGAGGGTGAAGATAACCACATCAGAAGCTCCTATGTCAATCTCCTATCCACTTACTATGCAAGAGTACCTCTCATAGGATGCCAAATTTGTCATTTGAAAGTAGGGAGCCCTCTGTGAACATAGCTTATGCCCCATCCTTACTGGAAATCAAGAGAGCTACCTTTGGACTTGGAGCCTTGAAAGCTCCAAGCCCAGATGTTTTTCACCCCTTTTTCTTCCAATGTAACTGGAATTGGATACAAGAGGACGTCAAAAAGTTTTCCCAGCTCATCTTCACTATAAAAGAAACCCCTAGGGGATTAATGAGACCTTGATCAACCTTGTCCCAAAGATTGATAACCTTGAAAACATTAAGCAATTCAGACCCATTAGCTTATGCAATACTAGTTACAAAATCATTACAAAAATCATTGTGAACAGACTGAGAAGTAGGCTTCCTACCATGATCTCCCCTAACCAGAGTAGCTTCATTCCATGGTGGGGGTGGGGCTGATTCAAACTATATCATTTCCACGAAAATCCTCCACTCCATGGGGAAAGTGAGAAATGAGAAGGGTTGGTTTAAACTACAAATTGGCCTTGAAAAGACCTATAATAAGCTGGAATGGGACTTTATAAGGACTTAACTACCTTGTCATAACTTTGACTTTGATTCTGTCAACCTAATCATGGATTGCATTACTACTGTGTCTTCCTCTATCCTTGTCAATGGAGCTCCAACTAATCCTTTTCTACCATCTAGGTTTGAGGCAAGGTGATCCCCTATCCCTTTACATTTTTATCCTTTGCATGGAATATATTTCAAGACTTATCCATGATTCCTGCAAGGCCATAGATTGGTCCCCTTTCTTGTGGGCAGAAATAAAAGAAACAAAATTACCGTTTCACACCTTCTCTTTGTTGATGATCTCATTCTCTTTGGAGAAGCATCAGAGACCACCCTCCAAGGTGTCAAAGGGGTTCTGAACACTTTTTGTTCCAGGTATGGACAATTGATCAATCCCAACAAATCTACACTTACTTTTCCCCTAATACAAGCCTTTCTGTGAGGGAAAATTCACAAAAGCCCTCAACACCCCTTCTTGTGAGGACCCGAGTACATACCTGGGTTTTTCTTCTTTCTAGTACTAAACCAACTAAAAGCCAACTCCAAAGAATGACTGAAAAATGATGGATAAACAAGCCTCATGGAAAAGCAAATTCCTCTCTAAGGCAGGGAGTCTATGTATGGTCCAAGCTACACTTAATACCATTCCTAGCTACCTCATGCAATGCATTCATTTTCCTGTCCATATAACTAAAGAAATAGAGAAGATAGACAGGGACTTTCTGTGGAGGGATAGTGAAGAAAAGAGAAAGATCCACCCTGAGAGCTGGAAGAAGGTTTGTAGGCTTAAGAGTCAGGGGGTTTGGGAATTAGGAGTAATGGGGTCAACAACACCATTTCTATGGTCAAACAGGTGGGGAAAATCATTTATAACAAGAATAGCCTTGCTATCAAGGTGCTTAAAGCATACACTCTCTT
>ONZA01016902.1:10970-23313 GCA_900322205.1 Kewa caespitosa | reverse complement strand
TGTTAGCTAAGTTTAGTTCATTAGTTCATATTTTATTTTTGGACTAGCCCTCTTCATAAGCACACATTGACCCACTAGGCCTAATTACAATCCATTTACTAAATCCAAAAAAAAAAAAAAATAGAAGAGAGAAAATAAAAAAGAGAAAAGGAAAAAAGAAAATCGGAAAATCGGGAAAGAGAAAAAAATAAAACAAAAACCGAACAAAAAATAAAGAAAAGAAAAGTGTTACGCCTAAAATATCTGGCAAGGTGACCACCTGGAATGGAGTCACCTCGCGACTGTGTCATTATTGGTGAATCACGTCACCATGCAGACCCCTCACCTTGCGATATTTGCTTCGTGGGTGACACTCAGATCGCTGACGGTCTTCGTTGGTCAACGAGATAGCTGGCAGGCCCAATTAACACCAAATGACTGTAGCCCATAGTGTTTGGAAGCCCATTTACCCAATTAGGGCAAACGTGACGGACTCTGATTGGCTAATTATTCCCCAAGGAGTCTATAAATAGGACCCTTGACCTTCTTGGAAAGGTAACACACTAATTATACTAACTTAAGCATCGGAGGACCATTCTTGATTGGCTAACACTGATTGGCTAGATTGATTTGCTGAAGTTATAGTGAACGGTAACTTGCATTCTCACTCCCGCCTGTCACCTTTTGCTTATACTGACTTAAGCATTAGAAGACCGTTCCCCATATCACACCGGGGGCAGTTCACGTGTGCTCATTTTGCAGGCATTGCGGAGTGAAGCCAACCTCATGTCAAGCAAAGCTTATTACCTCTTACAAGATCGCCTTTTGACGTCTCGAGGGCTCACTCCGAAAACCTGCAAAACATTTGGCGCCGTTTGTGGGAAGTGACTTTCACTTGCAGGAGATTGAGAAGTGATAAACACATTCCAACCCCAACTTTGAAGAGAACAATATCTCACCAGAACGACATGGAAGAGTCTGTGGCCAACACCCCGCGGAATGAAATCCCGCAGAATGTAATTCCCCCAGCTCAGCTAGAGAAAATCCTTCACCAGGTTCAAAAGGAAACTCGGGAAGCAATGCGTGCTGAGATACAGTTAATGCTCAAGGGAAATTCTCATATGTCCGGTAACGTACCGGCCCCTTCAGGCATCGCGACCTCTTACTATTTCTAGTCGCGAGAGCTCCACTCACTCCAGTGGATCCAAACCACGAATTAAATAGAATGAGATGAACATTGTACAAGCTACGAAAGGAAAGTGACTTGAAACCTCTTGGAGCCACCGTTCATACAACACAGAGCAGGCTCACATCGACCTGTGCGAATTCTTGAATTCTCATAAGAAGGAAGGACTAGTTCTCTCTGATTATGAATCAGCCAATTCCTTAAGAGGTGAAACTGGAA
The DNA here is from genome assembly GCA_900322205.1 of Kewa caespitosa. NCBI lineage: Eukaryota > Viridiplantae > Streptophyta > Magnoliopsida > Caryophyllales > Kewaceae > Kewa > Kewa caespitosa. The sequence goes on along the minus strand of ONZA01016902.1, from coordinate 21,929 downwards.
AATATCAATAAGTACAATGGTACCACCTCGCCCACATAACACCTCATGGCGTATGATGCCACGATGATGACTCAGAACTGGACTGAGGCTGCTCTATGCTTGTTCTTTGTGGGAATTCTGGAAGGTCTAGCCCTTAAGTGGATGAACTCACTTCGGTGAGGTAGCTTGTACAGCTTTAGGCAGTTGGTTGACCTCTTTATGGGTCACTTTGTGGCCAACGAACGTAAAAGTAAGATGATTGAGTACCTACTAAAGGTCAAATAGGGGCAAGATGAGACCACGAAGAAGTATGTTCAACGGTTCGCAGATCAATGCCTCAAGATTGAAAACCTCTGCTAAAAAATAGCTTGTTGTGCATTCATCAACGGTCTCGTTAATGGAACTAAAATAAAGATCGAGTTGAACCGACAGAAAACGATGAACCCGAACAGGCTGTTCAACAAGGCTCGCAATGTAGCAATACAGATCATCGCATCGTGGGAGCTCTCAAATTGCAATCTGGTGACTAGAAACGAAAGAAGCACCAACCACGGCAATGGAAAACCACCTCGTCATGAAAAAAAGAGCAAGAAAAGGGGTGAAACCCTCAACGTCGAAAGACCTCACTACAAGGGAGGTCGAAGTGGAAAAGGAGGGCGAGGTGGTGGAAGGAACAACCAGAGTAAAGTAGGCTACAAGGCCCCAGAGGTACGTGAGGTCAACAAAATTCTGAGCTGTAATCAAGAAGTGGTCTACGCTAAGATAAACCAGTGGCTCATACCAAAAGCGACCCCAATGAAGGAGTCGGAGAAAAGTGGATATTACTTTTTCAACTATCACCAGGAAAATGGTCACTCCTCGAGATACTACCGCGAGCTCGGGCGAGATCTCGCAAGGTTGGCCAAGGAAGGAAACATCAACAATTTTCTCAAGGACAAAAACGAAACCTCCGCTTCGCAAAGCCAGGTGGTAAGTAGTTCCGATGACTCATCGGACTCCAGAGAGACCAATCATAAGGTCGTCTTGATCATATCCGGTGGCCCCGCTTGCGGAGGAGTGATGTTGAATTCAAGGAAAGCTCACTTACGTTCTCTCGGCCAGGCCATGCTGGTCGAGAAAGGACCCAAATTTGGGAAGCCCATCATATTTGATGAGGCTAACGCCAGGGCGCTTCAGTACCCCCATGATGACCCCTTGGTCATTGAGATCAAGGTCTCCAACACCTTGGTTAAGTGAACATTAATCGACACGGGAATTTTCGTCAACGTAATCGCATCATATTGTCTGGCCGAGATAGGGTATGACCTAAAAAAAATCATTCCCTTAAGCTACCGTGTTTTCGAATTTGGGGGAAAAAATTTCCATCCAATCGGGTCGGTCCAGCACCCCGTCCGTTTGGGACCCAAGACCTTTGCCCGTCACCTGGTGGCGGAATTCTTAGTGGTTGACGTCCCGATGTCATAACATTATCTTGGGCCGGCCCACTCTCACCACCATCAATGCTAACATCATGATGTTGATCCCGACAATGAAGTACTATAACGACGATGGCGAGGTGGGGAAGCTATTGGGAGATCAAAAGGCAGCATGACAGTGCTACATCAAGTGCCTCAGCAAGCCAACCCCGTCATCACCAGCGGAGTGGACAACCCCACCACTACAGGTGGGGAGAATAAACTCGTCATTTTGGATAAGGTGAAAGAACCTGAGCATAAGAAGCACAAAAAGGAAGACACTGCCGGGCCGAGTAAAGCAACTGTACCCACACCCGAGGTGGAAGAGAAGAAGAGTCAGAAAGGAAAAGAAACCCAATGCTTCATGTTGGAAAGACTTGGTTTCCACCAGCAAAACTCCCTGATCCAGGAATCAAAGAGAGCTGAGGCCATGGGAGACAAGGTTGAGGTCAGCCTAGATCGAACATAACCTGACAGAGTCACCTATGTAGGGGCAGACCTGTAAGAAAACATGCGAAGTAAACTGATCACCCTGCTTTACAAATATCAGGACGTCTTTGCTTTCGGACCAAAGGAAACGCCTGGCATTAGTCAGAGCCTGATTGAGCACAAGCTTAGAGTCGACCACAAAGCGAACCAGTGAAACAGAAGCATTGTCACCTCGGGGAGGAAAGAAGTAAGGCGGCATTAGTAGAAGTAGCGTAGCTGCTCAAAGCCGACTTCATTAGGGAATGTCAATATCCAAAGTGGCTAGCCAACGTGGTGATGGTCAAGAAACACAGTGGTTCATGGAGAATGTGCGTGGACTATACAGACCTAAATAAGGCTTGCAAGAAGGATAATTTCCCACTACCTCGCATCGACCATCTTGTCAATTCCACCACGGGTCATGAATTACTTAACTTCATGGACGCGTTCTCAAGATACCATCAGGTCTTCATGAGAAAGAAAGATCAGAACTCGACCGCCTTCGTCACCGATGACGGCGTGTTCTGTTACACCATGATGCCATTTGGCCTCAAGAACACCAGAGCCACATTTCAGAGATTGATTTGGAAGGTTTTTAGGAAGCAGATTGGCTGAAACTTGGAGGCATACGTCGACGACCTGATAGCCAAGAGAAAAGTTGCAACATATCACATATCTTATCTACACGAAACATTCAAGACTTGGCAAGGTCACAAAATGAAGTTGAATCCAAAGAAATGCGTGTTTGGTGTGCGGGATGGAAAGTTTCTAGGGTTTATGGTCAATCAGCGAGCCATCGATGTATACCCAGAAAAAGTCCAAGCCATCCTCGACATGACGTCACCACACTGCATCAATTATGTCCAAAAGTTGACCAGCTGTATCGCTGTGCTCAACAGTTTCATGTCGAGGGCCGCTCACAAATGTGCACCTTTCTTCGCTGCCTTGAGGAAAGGGGCCAAGTTTGAATAGAGTGAAGAAGTTGAATTAGCCTTCGGAAGGTTACAAGACGATCTTTTAACCTTACCCCAGATCGCTTCACCAGTCCCAAGCGAAACACTAACCCTAACAGCTGAGAAACCTGCGTACTGGACCGAAAGCTGGGAAATCAGCGTTGATGGCTCTTTATGCAAGAACGGCAGCGGAGCTAGCATCGTGATCACATCGTTAGACGGAGACGTCTTCGAATATGCTATGAGATTCAGGTTCATGACATCGAATAACGAGGCGCAGTATGAGGCCTTGCTGGCCGGTCTGAGTATGGCCAAAGCACTAGGGGCAAAGAAGCTCAAGGTCAAGATGGACTCACAACTTGTAGTTTCTCAAGTCTCAGGGGACTACGAGGCGAGGGAAGGACGTATGAAGGCCTACCTACTGAAAGTGAGAGATGAAATTTTGAAGTTTGAAGAGGTGGAGTTGCTCCACATACCCAGGTCAGAAAATCAACACACTGATGCCCTGGCTCGCCGTACTAGTTCAGGCTCTGGTTTTCCACGGAACCTCTTCTTGGAAGAACTCGAGAAGCGGAGTATTGATATCAAGGTCGTGAAAGAAGTGAACATTCTAGACCAAAGTGATAATTGGATGACACCCATCATGGCATGGCTCTGCGATGACCAACTACCTGACGACCTGAAAGAAGCCAAAAAACTAAAAATGAAGTGCAAATGGTTCTTATACTGAGATGACGTCCTATACAAGAAAGGCTACTCCAGCCCGCTGCTGAAATGTGTCTCATGAACTCAGAGGAAAGAAATTGTTAAAGACCTCCACGACGGAGTATGTGGGACTCACCATGGAGGTCGCACGTTGGCAGCCAAGGCCCTTAGACTTGGTTTCTGCTGGCCTACAATGCAAGGAAATGCTACCGACCTGGTGCTCACATGTGAGAAGTACCAACATCACTCCCTTGTCCCAAGGCACCCCATCACCGAGCTCTCGCCTATCCTGGAGCCACTGCCCTTTAGCTTGTGGGGCAAGGACATCCTAGGCCCATTCTCGATCGCCTCAGAATAAAATTCTGTATCGTCGCAGTAGACTACTTCACAAAGTGGATTGAAGTCAAAGCTGTCAGGACCATCACCATCGCTGACGTGACAAAATTTATCAAAGAAAACATTATGTCTCACTTTGGCGCTCCAAGGAGCATAATCTTTGACAACGGACGTCAGTTCGATGCCCCCAAGCTCACAGACTGGCTCTCCGAGCTCGGAGTTGAGTGTTGCTTCACCGATATTGCGCGACCCTAATGCAATGGTTAGGTCGAGTCAAGCAACAAGATCATCGTCAATCGGCTCAAAAAGAAATCGGACAAGCCAAAAGGGTTGTGGGCTGATAAGGTGTTTGAAGTCCTATGGGCTACAAGAACCACAACCAAGACTACGAGCGGAGAAAGCCCCTTCATGCTCGTGTACGGTAGCAATGCAGTGCTGCCTATCGAGCTCACGCTCCAAAGCCCTCACGTGAAAGGATTTAACGAGGTCGGGAACGAGCTGAAACTTAGACGGAACCTCAACCTGCTCCCAGAGGTGCGAGGTGATGCACTACTCTGCATGGAAGTCTACAAGCAACGCATGACAAGAGCCTATAATCGAAGGGTCAAGCTGAAAAGTTCCGGGTTGGCAAACTCGTGAGTTGAAAGACCAAGTCGACAAGAAAACAGAACAATGATGGCAAGCTCTATGCTAACTGGGAAGGACCATACAAGATAACCGAAGTTGTGCGACCTAGCACATATCGCCTCGAGGACATGACCGGTAGGAAGCTAGAGTGACCTTTGACCATCAACAACTTGAGGAAGTTCAATATTTAGATTTTCTCGTGAAAACGTGCACCTACCATGAGGTCGCACAAGTAGGAATGGCAATTTGTAGGGTTTGGGTCGGGTACACCTAGACCCAGACCCATTAAGCAAAAAATAATTAGATCCAGACCCTACCCGAGATCCAACGGGTCAGAAAACTTTGGACCTAGACCCGGATCCTTTGTGTCTACCGGGTCCATGGGTCTTTAATGGGTCCTTCATACTTTTTTCATATTTTTTTTCTTGTAGATTATATTAGATGAAAATTAAATATTTTAAAAAGTTACCAAGTCCTAACCCTAACTTACACTTTTTCTTTCATTAGTGTATTTCAAAGTTTACCAAATATAGCATTATTCTAATTATGATTTTATCACGTCGAAACAAATTTAGGTTGAAACTAATAGACTTAGGTTTATGAAACTCTATAATGTGAGTGAAGATTGAAAGTGACTATAAAATTTCATATTTTTTTTTTATAAAAATTGTAAGAGATACATATATTGTAAATTATTAATTAACACCATAAACATTAATGGGTCCGTGTGTCGGGTCCAAGGTCCAAGATTTGGACCCAGACCCATACCCGTTAAAGTGTTAATGGGTCTGGACCCGACCCAGATCCATTGGGTCCAAAATCAATAGACCCAGATCCTTTATAAACGGGTAGGGTCTAGCGGGTCTGGGTAGGGTCCAGACCCATTGCCATCCCTACGCACAAGGGGTGGGCACCCCAAGAAGCCTTTTTATTTTTTTTTTTATTTTCTCATCAAGGAGTAAATCAGGGTCGGCACCCCCAAACAACCATGTAATAGAACTAAGACATGGGTGAGCACCCCCAAACAGATCAGTTTTGTATCTAATTCATCATGGAATTAGAAACGGGGTGAGCACCCCCCAAACAGCTCTATTTTTGTATCTAATTCACCCTGGAATTAGAAGCGGGGTCGGAACCCCCAGACAACCATGAATAAAAATTCCATTACTCACATCGCAATATTTTTTGGTTAATATTTTAACCCACCAAGACCCCACCTAGGGGCGTGATTAAATAAGTGGGGGCACATGGGATTTTTTCAACTTAATTTAATCACTTCGCGATGTTATATTCCCATCATGAAGGACATCACAAATAAGTGGGGGCACCTTGCGAAGTTACTTATTTGTGAACAGTATTTTACCATCATGGGTAAAAATCAAATAATCGGGGGCACACGAGAATTATTTGATCTTTCATCACCTCACAGAAAAAATTCTCAACATGAAGAATATTAAAACAAATGGGGGCACATCACAGCAAACTACTTGTTTTAATATTTAGCTTGTTTTGGGGGGCAAGTGTCATACATGCGGGGTGGCAACAATTAATTGCAAAAACAAGCAACTTTCATAAAAAAATACGATGTGAAAAAGTCTGAAATGACAATAAAGTGCAACAAGGAGTAATCGAAGTAATAAAAACTAGCATCGAGGGAAATTGTTTGATCCAAACTTACAAGGGTCATGACCTCACAAGCCACGACCCCGTAGAGGAGAGCTTGCATGCTCAGATGGAACTCAGTGTTGATTGCCACCACCATCGGCCACGTCATCGTCCTCTTCTTGCACCTCGCTGAACTCCTTCCAGACATTGTATGTCAAGTACTCAGCATACTTTTGATCCTGAGATCAGCCTGATGCTCAAGATTGCCTCTCGCGAGGCAATAACTCAAGTATCAAGGTCAATTTTTTAAGACCTCCCTGATGGCATCCCTCCACAACTTGTCCGTTTCGGTGGCTTTCTTCTGCAGCCGCTCAGTCCGAGCCTCCACTATCCTAATCAGCTGGCCTCCCACCCTCCTTAAGCACAAGGACATCGAGAATAGCCTTCAACTCCGCATCCTTGGACAAAATGGCCTTAGCAATGGCGCTTTGAGTCTTCTCCTCGGCCTCGGCCACCGCTCGCATCAAGGCCCGATCCATCGCGACCATCTGGTCCTGGAGTTTCTTTAGGTTGGCGTAGCCCCAAATCATAGTAGTGAGCCAGGCCGTAGTGCTGCTAACGAAGTGAATTGAAAGTAAGATAAGGTAGTCAAAAAACGAGGTGAAAACAGACGAACATCTCAAGAGAAACTACCAGATGGGCATTGGACAAGAGCTGATGACGGGTCCACGCATGGGATGAACTCAATGCGACAAGGTCTGAGAAAGGAATGGCCTACTACATACATGACTTGATTACCCTAAGGCGATCCTTGTCTTCCATCCCGTAGAAGCTAGGCCACGACGAGGGCGAAGTGATAGCAGCTGATACCGGCATGGCAGCCGGTGGTCCCTGATCCTGAGGAGTAGACACCTCAACATCCTTGCCTTTTTCCCCCCTTTTCTCCGCTGCGGAGTCAGTAGCATCCCCCGACCTCTTGTTGAGACATCCCCAACGATCCACATTGAGGACATCATCACCCTGTGCCATCGTGTCCCAGTGAGAAGATAGCTTGTCGGTAGCCCGGGCTGTTGCCTTGAGATTTGTCACGTCGACAGATTTCTCCGGGGTGGGCTTGGGCTTGCTACCCGCTCCAGCAGACAAGGGGGCAGGTGTAGCAGGTCAAACTAAGGATGAAGTGGCTTTTGACTTCGAAGACCTCCTCAGCTTTGGTCTCTTCAAAGGCTCAATCGGAGCGTCCTAAAAGGAGAGACAATCAGACAACTGAAGGGCGAAGTGGAAAAATAAAAGTGCAACAACATAGATAGATGTATACTCAATAGGTTGTCCATGTGAGCAAATGGCACTTTGATCTTGAGGTCGCGATGTGTTCTCCTGCAGAAGCGAACCGGGTCGGATTCCCCGAGCTGGTCTTTTCCCTTCTATCCTTTGGTCTTGAGGTCATCCTTGACTTGCTCTGCACAAGGACAAATCTCATGTCACAGAACTAATGAACACGTGGCAAAAATAGCTAAAAGCGTTTCATAGTAAACCACTGGTGTCCCCAGCATGGATCAACCCCATCACAGCCATGAAGTCTTGACGCTCAAACCACTTCGTGTTGGGACGCCTGAAGTTGGGGAACTTCACTGGCTTCTTCGACCTCTAAGATGGATACCTTCTAGATAAGTGAAGTAAGTCAACACGTCCTCATCGGCTTGTGATAAGCAAAGTCGAGACCTCCTCTGATAATGATGCTTCCGTGCGTCCTTGAAGTTCCACTATGGAAGATCCCAGTCCCCATTGAGCTTGCGGAGGTAGAAAAACTCATCCTTCCACTACCCTATCGAACTGATCTTGAGAAGCCCCACCACGTACTGAGGCCGCTCCAGGATGTAGTGGAATCCTTTGGTGTCAGGTCCCTTGTTGACACTCTTCGAGACCTCGAACTAGAGTGCAAAGGTGAGTGTCACCCCATACGCTTTGCAAACGCATAAGAAATGCGTGATCATAGCCCACGTCTTCGGGGTCAATTAAGCCGGCTTGAGGTCAAGCTCCTTCAGCAGCGACATGTTAGAATCGGGAAGAGGCGCCCTGAACCCATAGTCCGCCATCTTTAGATAGATAGCTATGCACCCCCGCGGGCGCACTGGTGATAGAATGCTCTTCACCTGCCGGGACAATCTCATACTCCTCAGGTCGCCCAAAATACTTCAGATACTCCTTGCGACCTTTGGTATCAAACACGATGTTGTCGCTCTCCGCATCGTCATCTTGGTGACCTGAGGTGGACGCCTCTGCCTCTCGGGCCCTCGACGTACCGGGCACATCCTCAGGTGGTGCAACATGAATGGCTAGTGTCACCACATCGCTGTCACCACCAAAGAGCTCGTTGTACAATTATTTAACACCAGAAGCCCCGGCCGCACCGCTTTTCACTTCATCTTCTACTCTTGGCAAAGTGGTTTCCTCCTGATCTGTCCACAAAAGGAACCCTTCGTTGGCGTCGTGGGAGGATCGCTGAGAATCTGACCCCATCTCTGAAGACTCAAGCTCTGATGATCTGACCTCATCTACTAGGGATGCCATAGCTGGGGACCGAATTCGAAAGAACTATAAAAACCAGGAAAAGTACTTACCAGGAGACGATGAAATGTAAATGGGATCTGGGGAGCTATGACGTGCCTCGATCCTAGTGTCAACATTTTCGGAGCACAACGAGGTATCTTCATGACTCATCGGTTGTCGGGTTCATTTAAAGCGAGCAACCGTCTTCTTCCTCATCGTTTGCCTCACTGGAGCTGAAGCCGCCGAGAACGGCGAAATTGCCTCATTGCCGGTGCGAGGTGGAGGAACCACCCCGCATGGATCCGAAGGCTTAATAACATCCTTAGCATGATGGGGAGGTGAAGTCACCCCACTGTGACAAGAAGGACGTGCCTTATTGGACCTGGATGTTAGGTCGTGTATTATTTGACCCTGGGGGTCTATGGCTTGTAATGGTGTACAATCTATAGGGATTGACCTCGCCTTCTCTCCTAAGTCATCTAAGTCGTTACTACACTTGTGGTAATCCTTGCGGGACTGGCAACGCGAGGTGGAGCCCCTACGCAGAGATGCTGAAAGAGCCACCCCGCCGGGACACAATTCCGGTATACTATCAAAGGGCCCACCTCGCTTCGGAGAAGGGCCCAAAAAATTAAAGCTACATGAAAACATTGTACACAAAGAAAATAGAATGAAAGAACAAAGAATACCTATTTTTACAACATGAGATGCGAACTGAAGAGAAGCGAAGTGACGGACTTGTGAAGTGGCGTCAAATTTTAGTGCAGAGTTTCTCTCTCTAGCAGTTCTCTCTCTCTCTGGTAAATTTTCACAAGTGAGTGAAAATGACGTGAAGATGACCCATATTTATAAGACAAAGGGTAACTGTTCACCTCCCCAGTAGTTATTGAGACACATGTCACGGTGATTATGGTGCCACATCATCATCCCATGCATTGGGATTCGAGCCCGAAGACCTCAAGTCTCCCATGATCATGCGACGTCATGACCCACTTGGGGGGCAAATGTTACGTCTAAAATATCTGGCGAGATGACCACCTGGAACTGTGTCACCTCGCGACTTTCTCATTAGTGGTGAATCACGTCACCATGCGGACCCCTCACCTCGCGATACATGTTTCGTGTATGACACTCTGATCGGTGACAGTCTTCCTTGGTCAACAAGACATTGGCATGCCCAATTAACAACAAATGACTGTAGCCCATAGTGTTTGGAAGCCCATTTACCCGATTAGGGCAAACGTGGCAGATATTGATTAGCTACACATTCCCCAAGGAGTCTATAAATAGGACCCTTAGCCTTCTTGAAAAGGTAACCCACTAATTATCCTCTGCCAGACTGACTTGCTCAGGTCATAGTGAACAATAACTTGCATTCTCACTCCCGCCTGTCACCTCTTGCTCATACTAACTTAAGCAGCAGAGGACCGTTCCCCGGATCACACCGGGGGCAGTTCACGTGTGCTCATTTTGCAGGCATTGCGGAGTGAAGTCAACCTCACGTCAACCAAAGCTTCTCACCTCTTGCAAGATCACCCTTTGACGTCTCGAGGGCTCACTCCAAAAACCCCCGAAATAAAAGGAGAAAACAAAAGAGAAAAGGAAACACAAAAAAAAAAAAAAAAAAAAAAGAAAAGAAAGAAGAGGAATAGAAGTCACGGTTGAAATCGTGTAGTACATAGGTAGGTTTCCTTTTTTTATGTTTGTTTTAAACTTTGATTTGGTTTGATTCACAAGTACATTATTCATTAGCCTACATGGTACTAGTTGGGGCTACTAAAGCATTTTTTGTCCCTAATAAAACAACCCTATGGTCACCCTACTCCCTTTTTTCTTTTCACTTTCTTCACCTAATGTCTCCCTAAGTCAATTTGAACCCTTAAATTTGGTACTAATAAATATGGACCCTTGATGAGATTGTACTCAATATTCTCCTTGTCCCTTTGACTATTAAAAGGCAACATTCTACATCAAAAAATATGATTTTATTACTCCCATTTGTACATTGAATATTTTACATCTCGTTTGTACATAAATACGTACACGAATACATTTCAGTTAACTAATTTGTGTATACACCTAAAAGTTGTACATTATTCTACACATATATTTAAAATGTTCACTTTACAATTTTTCTTTTAATTTATGATTTTTTGAGATTTATTTAATTATTTATTAATTTTCAAAATTTCGATAGAAAAATTTGTTGTTTTCGAAGAGAAATCAAAATATCAAATAAACAATTTTCTTTTTTCGAAAAATTTCATTTTTGAACCTTTGTACAT
>ONZA01016898.1:8376-26116 GCA_900322205.1 Kewa caespitosa | reverse complement strand
ATATGTATTTTTATTTTTATTCATTTTTCTCTTTGTTATTTTTTTTTGATATTTTTATTTTCAACATTTAAGGTTTATTTACATTTTGTTCTCATTTTTTTTTCAGCCTTTTTTTGTTATTTCATTTTGTTTCATTTAGCAATTTATTTTTCTTTTATTTCTTTTCACATTTTATTTTATTTTTCTCATTTTTATTGTTTATTTTTATAAAGTCATGTAATTCTTGAAAGTAGTAATTCAATATTACTTCTTAGGATTAAAAGACTTACATGTGTATATTATTTTTTATTATATTATATTCATTATTTACTTGCCCATTCAGTGACATTTTATTTCTCCGTGGACATATTTATCCAATTATTTGATTGATTATGGACAAATGAACATTGCATGCTAAAAAGTGATTACCTACATAAAATGAATGATGAAATGACTTAGAAAATATTTAGGATTAATTCACTTTTGGAAGAAAATCGAATTACAAAAGTTCTAATTCGCAAGTAGTGGCCGTTCAAAAGAATAGGCAAATTGGATGCGTTGCACATCCGATTTTTGCCATTGTTCCCGAACTCGAACTTTGGTTAAAAGAATTAAAGGAGTCAAAATATGGTTTCCTTATTTTCCTAAAATAAGGTGGCGACTCCAAGCACCCCAATTGTGCCATTTCGCACATCACAAAAAATGACAATTTTACCCCATACACGCACCTTATTCCGTGAAGAGTACGCGCGCCATATTCAACTTCCGCCTTGGCCCATGCCGAGCAGGAAGGTTGTCGCCCCTACAGTGGCGACTTCTATGGGGACTTCACTTTAAGAGGGTGAAACTCCACAACGAGTTAGAAAAAAAAATGTAAATCGATTTGTTTCAAGAAATGCATCATTTTTCATGAAATATCATGCGTACGCGCACTAAGTAACCCATGATCAATCCCAAAGAGGACGAGTTCAGTTACATGGTGGGTCCATTAGATCCTCCATGCATATCTTAAATGACTCTCCACTCACGACCTTTTTTTTCATCCATTCAATGGAAGCTAAAACAGTTGCTTACGGCGCTTATGCACTCCGTAATGTTGTAAGCACCCCGTATGTCGTGGGAGCCTTTATTTTCCCTAAGCAGTCATGTTTAGCCTTAGAGAACTAGAACCTTTGTATAGGTGTGAACATAGAAGAGCATATTCCATTTTCATGTTGACATTTGCATTACATATTTTCATTGCATTTGGACCAAACTGTAAACCGTGGGGCACTACGGTTCATTTTTCCCTTCGCAAGTATACGATTTCTCATTTTCTTTTGGGACCTTTCTTCTTTTAACCTTTCTAACTTAGATCCCCAATTAAATCTAGGAAAAGAACCGTTCTTGGACTCCCAGCGTAGAAAATCAACTACATAGGACATCGCCTCCACCACCTTCATTCTCGACTCTGTTTCATTCTTCCGAACCCAAGTCACCACCGCCACCGTTTGTATATCAACTCACATTCGAAATGGCCAACACGCCTACCCTCCAGGATTTTGCCGCTCTCATCTAGAACCTTGATGAAAAAGTGGACCAACTGGAAATCAAGAATGCTAAGTAAGTTGACCCAATCAAAGGTGAACTGAAAAATTTCGAGGCTGTCCTGACACACAATAAGCTTTTCAACTAGTACCATGACATCGAGGGGATGACCCCTAACCTCGCGGGAACTTTACCCGATAAGACGGTCCTCTCAGACCTACCCCAATTCAACAGCACTGACAACTCTAGGACTCATCTTAAGGCCTTTACCACTACCCTCACTCTAAAGGGTATCGATAAGGAGCTATTTCAACACATCTTCCCCATGTGCTTAGATGGACCAGCCTCTAGTTGGTATGATGGACTCGATACTGAGAGAGTCAAAACATGGGAGGATATAAGCCGAGAGGTCCTAGCTCAGTATTCTTACAATACCGAGCGTCCCGTTACTACACAGGAACTAGAAGCCACGAAGCACTCACAGGTGAGTCGTCACGAGGTCTAGAGAGAGGGCTTCCCACGTGGTGAATAGGCCCTTCGAAAGAGACTAGGTGTGTTCCATTATACGCAATTTGAGGCCCGAATTTAAGAAACACCTCAGTTTTCAACCCATAAGTAACTTCCTCCAACTTACGAAGGTAGGACTATCTATGGAGGATGAGCTTCCCAATATGGAAGCGAAATGGACTAAGGGAACAATAATAATAACACCAGCAAGCGGAACAATACCGCAAAAGTGAACGAGGCCAACGTCCTCAACGAGGGCGTGCCTCAACACCAAGAGCGACGAGCCTTTGACCAATTGGGCATGACTCTCACCTAAGCTCTAAAGCGTCTCATCAAAAGGAGTTATTTATACCCAAATGGCCCCACCCTCGTTGTCCCAGAGGAAAAAATGTCCAAGAGCTACGATACGTCAAAATTTTGCAAGTATCACCATGGCAAAGGCCACGAGATCGATAAGTATTGGACTTTAAGACACGCGGTCCAAGACCTTATTGATAGTGGCACCTTACCATTACCTAAGGCTGCACGTTCCCCCAACATCAATAAAAATCCCCTTGTATCTCACGAGGAGTCCATTTTTGCTATAATCGACGATGACCTAGGCTTCGATCCCACTTTACTTATCAAACCCATATCACCGCATGGCCATTTAACCAATAATGGTATATGGGATAGCGATGAAGAGGATGCATGAGATGCATCCCTAAAGTATGACGAAATCTATGACGATGCATGGCTTCCCGAACATGAGGTTTGGGAGGACGAAGTCAAAAACTTGACCAGGTCGGGAAGATTTTACGAGAGGAAAGATGGTGCATCCCAGACTAACGATAATACGACTGACAAGGCCAAAAAGTCAGTGGCACAAGAACGACTCAACAACCCTTTATTAAAACAACTCAAAAGAATGAAAGCCAACGTGACTGTTTGGCAACTTTTAGCGAGCATAGGCAAACACTTCTTGCCGAACTCAACAAAATAAACATCTCACCTGAAACGTCTCCCTCCGAGCTTGTAAGCTTCTGGATGAAGGAAAGATTACCCACCATGATCATGTTTTTCGGACGAGGACCTACCTAAAGAAGGTCGAAACCACAATAAGGCACTATACCTTACATTAACGTGCAACCAACATCACGTTCCAATGGCACTCGTTGATAACGGGTCTGCAATCAATGTATGCCCATTTAGAACTGCAAAATGACTAGGCATCCAATAGGACTTCGTACAAATGTTACAGGGCTTACGATCCTACAATAATTCTAGGAGAAGCATTCTCGACACCATCAACATCTATGTTGCTGCTGGTGTCATGGAGATATCTTTTCCGTCATCGATACACCCTCCACCTTCAACCTCCCTTTAGGACGACCTTAATTGCATAGCATCAATGCCGTCACATCCATCCTTCACCAAAAAGTCAAAATGGTTTTCGAGGGGAAAGTCCTTGTGATCGAAGCCGACCAAAAGATGGTCACCTCGTCCAAGACTCCCGTCTTAAAAAGAGACCACGGTGAAGAAGACGAGGACTTTAGGGGCTTTAACCCCAAAATAAATGCCATCGAGGACGAACAAGTTCCATTCGATTTTGATCCTCATTCTAACCTCCGATCCATAACAATGCCATCCTGCGAAAAAAGGGCAATATGCCTGGGATGGGTTTAGGAAAGCACGCCCATCGCGGGAGTTCTTATTGGTGAAAAATATCCATGAACCTCACGTTCGGCCTAGGCTACGCTCCCTCGATTCATGAAATTAAAGAATCGATGTTGAGGGAGTCAAGAAGAAAGAGGGCCATACGAGAAGGCATTCCCTTCGATACCCATAAAATTCATTATCCTCACACCCTGAACAGACAATTTGTTCGGGAAGGCGTTAACTTCCCCTACTACGAATTTTCCGAGCCACATTACTTAAAAGAAGAAGGCACATTATTCCAAGGATTTTCAATATTCGAGAATCACAACCTTTTTGAAAATGAAGTCCCAAAGATTTAGGACCAACCCTCACTTGATTGGGCTCAACCCTTACCCCATAAATGCATTCGGTCACTTTTTCGGGCAAGAGAAAATCCCAGTACAAGAAGACGACGACGTAGTTCTTGCCATCTAGAACCAAGAGTCTGACCCCTCCACGCTAATCGCACCCGCCACTGGAACGATCGAGGGAAAGCGGCGCACCAACAACTTGACTACTTCCGACGGGCGCAAGTTTAGAATCACCATAGGAGAAGGACCTATGTTCTTATCGAGCGACTGAGATTCTAGTAGCTCTATCGATTCCGATTCTAATGCTAGTGTTGGACACTCTCCTCCTTAGAGGATTAGGAAGCTAGGTTCCCCCATTCCCAAAGTGATTGATCCTTCCATCGATGTACTCTTTAATGATATAATTTAAAATGAATGACGATTCTGCTTACTCCTTTGGTTGTTTTGCCAATGAATCCACTGACGATAAATCACTCATGCGGACCATGCTTGACGATGAACAAAAAACCTCCGTAATCGAAGAAACCGAGATGACAAATTAACGATAAACCTCAAGAGGTTAAAATATTTGTAACTTTAACTCCAAATGAAAGATCCGACCTAATCGACCTATTAAAGGAGTTTATAGATGTTTTCGCATGGTCCTATAAGGATATGCCGGGAATTGACCAATCCATTGCGGAGCATAAAATCGCACTTTTCCCTAATGCAAAACCCGTTAGACAAAAGCTTAGGAGAATGAAACTTGAGTGGGCATTAAAGGTAAAGAAAGAGTTACAAAAGCAACTTGACGCCGGATTTAATGTAGTGGCCGATTACCCCCAATGGGTAGCCAACATCGTACTCATCCCGAAGAAGGATGGACGAGTAAGGATGTGCATCAACTTTCGAGATTTGAACAAAGCTTGTCCCAAGGTAAATTTTCCCTTACCCCACATCTATGTCCTAGTCAACAATACCGCGGATCACTAGCTTTTATCATTCATGGAAGGTTATGCGGGATATAACCAACTCCTTGTGGCCGATGAAGATATGCTAAAAAGAACTTTTTTTAACACAATGGGGAATGTATTGCTATCTTGTCATGCCTTTGAGTTGAGAAATGCCGGGGCAACCTATCAAAGGACGGCACAAACCCTCTTAAATGACATGGTGCATAAAGAGGTTGAAGTATATGTAGACGATATGCTCGTCAAGTCTCACAGCCGAGAAGGACATATACCCTATCTCCACAAATTTTTCAAAAGATAGAGAAAATACAATATGAAACTTAACCCACAAAATTGTGCATTTGGCGTCACATTAGGGAAACTCTTAGGCTTCATAGTCAGTTCTAAGGTAATCGAGGTTGATCTTTCAAAGATCAAAGCAATGATCGAAACGCCTCCCCCGAAAACATAAAAGGAAATAAGAGGTTTCCTAGGAAGACTTCAATATATTAGTCTATTCATAAACAAATTTACCATTATATGCAAACCTATATTTAATAAATTGAAGAAGACCTTCAAGGTCGAATGGGACGATCAATGCCAAAAGGCATTCGATAAAATCAAAGAATATTTGGCCAATCCGCCAATATTGGTCCCGACGACACCAGGCATACCGCTCATATAATACCTAACAGTTACATAAACTGCAATGGGGGCCATGCTAGCCTAAGAAATTGATAAGAAAGAAAAGGTGATATATTACTTGAGTAAGAAGTTTCTCGAGTATGAGACGCGTTATTCCATTTTAGAAAAGTCGTGTCTTGCCACAGTATTGGCAACCAAAAAGTTAAGACACTATATGCTCAATCGTAAGGTGCACAAAAGATCTCAGGAAGACCCATTAAAGCATATCTTTCAAAAACCCATGCCGACGGGAAGGATAGCTCCTTGGACCGTAATGTTTTCCGAATTTGACATCAAGTATGAGAATATAAAAATCATCAAAGGCCAAGACATTTCTGAATACTTGGCTGACCACCTTGTAAAAAGGTCAAGAAAATGGGAAAGAGTATGAATTTCCCAATGAGCATGTCATGACGGTAGATACCGAGACCTGGCTAATGTATTTTGACAGGGCATCAAATCAAAGGGGATATGTTATAGGAGTATTGTTAGTCTCACCAAATGGAGCATCCACCCCATAATCCGTAAGAACTCAACATTGAAGCCATTAACAACGTTTTGGAATACGAGGCTTGCATTGTTGGATTACAAGCCGCAGTAGCCAAAGGGATTAGAACCCTTGGGGTGTACAAAGATTTGACCCTAATAATAAACCATATCCCAAAAAAGTGGAAAGTCTAGAATGAGATCTTGGCCCTTTACCAAGATCATTCAAAAAAGATAGTCGGAAACTTTTCTGAAATCCACTATACCTACCTTCCAAGAGAGGAGAACCAATTCGCGGACACTCTTGCTAAGATGGCATCCATGATCACTATCCCTCCCAAAATCAAGACAATGCCCATATACATCAAAACGATGGAAGAACCCTCTTACCACTACACCTTAGAAGTGAACACTTTAGAGAAAGTTACATGGTATACCGACATACTCAATTACAAATTGAGCGAAGAGTATCCCCCCGGGTGTGATGACCTGCAGGCACAAAGGGCCATTCGCCTTCTCGCTGCACAATTTATTGTATACCAAGGAAGATTATACAAGAAAACCCCATATGGAGTTAGCCTTCTTTGCGTCGATGAAGAACATGCAAAACAAATAATGGGTTAAGTGCATGAAGGAGTATGCGGCTTGCACATGAACGGGCGCACGCTCGCGATGAAAATAATAAGGCAAGGCTGTTATTGGACTACGCTGGAAAAGGATTGAAGCCAATATGTGCAACGATGCAGACAATGCCAAATTAATGCAAGTTTACAACACATGCCGCCTTCAACATTTTATGGTTTGACTTTCCCATGGCCTTTCTCAACCTGGGGAATTGACATTATTGGTAAAATAAGCCCCACGGGCACAACCGGACACGACTACATACTTGTTGCCATCGACTACTTTACAAAATGGGTCGAACCAGCATTCTACACTAAATTAACTTCCAAACAAATTGCGAAGTTCATTAAAAAAAATGTAATCTTTCAATATGGAGTCCCACACAAGATAATTAGCGATCATGGGTCTCACTTCAAAAAGGAAACTGCAATGAAACAGCATCGTAGGTCATCGCCTTATAGGCCACAAACCAATGAACCTGTCGAGGCTGCCAATAAGAAAATCAAGACCTTTCTCCAGAAGATGAGTGAAACCTATAAAGATTGGCCTAACAAACTTCCGTTCGCATTATGGGGATATAGGAATACCATCCAAACATCCACAAGCGCTACGCCTTGTTCACTCGTTTATGGTATGGAGGCGGTCCTTCCCATCGAGGTTGAGATACATTCCCTCAGGGTAGTCTCAGAAAGTGACATTTCAAAGGCCATTTGGGTAAAAGAAAGATACAAACATTTAATCTTGCTAAATGAAAGGCGCCTGAATGCCTTACACAATGTTCAGATCTTTCAAAGAAGAGTGGCTCGTGCCTTCAATAAAAAGGTACGACCACGATCATCAAAAGAAGGAGACTTTGTTTTGAAAGAAAACCGAGCTCCTATATGAGACCCACGCGGTAAATGTAGCCCAAATTGGTCGAGACCGTAAATAATCAAGAAAATCCTAACCGGAGGAGCGGTCTCATGACCTAGATGGAATAGAATTCTCACAACTAACCAATTTGGACCAATTGAAGAAATTTTACGCTTAATTTCCAAGTTTAATAATCGTATAAGGCCCATATATTATCCAAGATAATATTAGGCAAAAAAAAAAAAATAAACAAAATCCTTTATCATCTAGAACTACGTTCGGCCAAACTCACATTTGGATACGTAAGTAACCCGCAAGGGCCCGACCTAAATACTAAAAATCGATTGACATCATTTACATCGCTTTGCATGAATGACGTTTCACCTGATTCCCATTCGGATACGTAGGTAACCCGCAAAGGTCCGGCTCATTCAAAAAAGAAAAATGACAAGCACTTTCTTTTCCATGCAATGTGTACAAAACAAAAAAAAAAAAAAAAAATAAATAAACCATTTACATTATGTCCTATGCTCAACACTATGCCTATGATTAAAATTTTTAGTCCATTGGGCTATGCCCATAGTAGTACCTTTGGGCTTGGATTTACTTTGGCTTCAAATTATCAAACATAATTTGCACCAACTAGAAAAGAGTATAATTTTTGAGAAGACATTCTCTTTTTCAAGAGTTATAAAATTAATTATCAAAGAAATAGTCATAGAGCATAAATAGCATAATTTATTAAGGTTTTAAATATATATATTTAGACATTAGTAAATTATTTCTCTAGAAAAAGACATTTTTTTATTTCAAGGAACAAATGGGAACGAGATAAAAACAATACCCATAAAAAGTAAGGAAGAAACTGGGCTGAACTGCAACGAATATAAACATATTCGCTGGGGGCGTAACAATATTCATCATAATCACTGGCCCACCAACAATTTTTAGCCTTTTGCGTTCCAACATAATGCATAACAAAATGTATTCTAGTTCAAAGAGTGCAAAAAAACAGCAAAGCGATGCAAGAATTGATGCAAGATTGAAACAATAAACAAACCAGAGTTTATATGAGATTAATTTTTATTGATTCATAGGTTCAAGAGTCCGATCACAAGGATTTTAAAATGGCCAAAACAATTCCTGGAGTTGGAATCAAAAATGTACATCATTCTAAATTCTAGCTAAGGACCTATGCTCTACTCATCCTTCTCCTTGGGAGGACGTCAGTCCTTCGGGGGAGCCGCGCTCGTGCTCGCCTTATCTTTGCGACACCAAAAAAAGTGAGTTTCTTCCTCCTCTTGGGAAGCGCCTCATCTACGGGAAGAACCTACGAAACTGGGGGCTTTACTTTCGCCTTTTTCTTCGGTGGCGAACGACGCTTCTTCTTGGGTCGGCTAGGTGGAGGCATTTGCTTATTCAACTCTTGTCTCTCATTTTCCCAAGACTCCTTATGTTTTTTCGGGTCATCGGAGATCATCCATGCAAGGTAATGCCTTTGTCACGAATGGAGACGAAGTCTTACGGGGAACTACCCAATGCAGACGTTCCTTCCAATATTCACCCCAAATCTCCAATTGCCTAACACTCAATTTCACCTCAGGTTGGACAATAGCATCGTTCTTAGGGATATGTTGGGCTAGTCCATATTGACGCATAACCCGAGTGGGGTAAAACGTCAAGAGATGGGTGAGACTTACTACCCGAGTGGGGTAAAACGTCAAGAGATGGGTGAGACTTACTACCCGACTATGGGGTCTTTCCTCCACGTGTCCAACCATGGTGGTAAGATGCCACCACGGGATGTGCCAACGAACGGTCGGGTTCCCTCCCAAGTGAATCATCCATTCTGCAAGAGCCTTCTCCTCATATAAGCATTGGTGGGATGGGAATTACTTAGGTGTATAGGCGATGAGAGCTTCTGGTTTCTTCACCAACCGAAGATGCTCTAAGAGCCAAATCTACAAAGCCAAAAGAAAAACAAAATCAATGATCATGTAAAGACAAATCAATCATGTAAATAAAATAAAGAACATAGGCATTAAGACTCACTTGAAGAAGCAAAGGGCTTCCCGAAAAGTCGTCATCCTCTTCATGCGCCAAACGATCCAAGCAAGCAAGCGTTTCTCCCACGACAAGAGCCATGGGACTACACCCTTTCTCCATCATTTTGACGACATGTAGAAGAGAAGCACGGGCCATCTTATCGTTTCCCACAAAGAGGAAGCGACATAGAAGGCATAAGACAAAGACCCATCGATGGAATGTCCTCGCTCTACTTTCCTTCTCCAAGGGAGGATGAGAGAAATGCTCGATCACCTTGAGTTGATTGAAGTGATCCCTGTCATGAATATCTCTACTCTTGTCGTGATCAAGACAAAGATAATCCTCATACTAGGACTCAAAGTTTTCACTCAACATGGGAAGTGCCATGTTGATGTTTGGGGGAATGTCCAAGATTGTGGAAAGTTCCTTCACCAAGAGACACAATTCCTTGGTCCCTCCTAAGTGGAAAACATGAAGGTCAGGTATCAAAAACTTGATGGACGCCCTCAACAGAATCCAAACAAGCTTCACTTGTTTGAGAATAAAGAAAATGGTGATGTTGAAAATGCTTAAACGTTGCCTTTTACTCTATGGGCATTGAGTTCATCCATGCATCAAAAGACTTTTTGAAGAGATTGGCCATAGGTTCGGATTGATTTTTGAGCTTAGGTGAGTTGAGAAATGGAGAAATTTGAGAAATTTTGAAGTCTCAAAGCAGTATTCTGCCATGCACAGCCATCATTTTATTGTAATACATGCAGAAATGCTCGGAAAAGGGAAAAAGAAGCATCAGGCTTGGGACTCAACCTAGCGAATATGGCCATATTCGCTGGGTGGTCCAGCGATTTCATCCATAATCTCTAGGTTTCCGACGATTTTCTTTATATTCGCTGGCTTCTAGGTAATTTTTGTCATGTTCGCTAGCCGTCGAAAGTCATATTTAAGTGATCATTCACTCAAATAGAGTTAATTCGGGCTTAGAATTTATTAATCCATTTTCACCCTTTAATCCTTGGCCCCCTTGTAAATGCCTTCTCATATTATTGCATTTTCTTAATTTAATCCATTATTTTATAAGTATGTCCTTTGGTATATTTTTTTATAATGTGTACATAAACTCTTATTTAATTTCTCATTTTCATTTCATTCCTTTTTATTATTTATTTGTATATAATGCACGAGTTTATCCTTTCATACCATTTTCATGTATATATGTGTGCATGACAAACAATTTACAGAAAATAAGTTTCATTACTAAAAACATTTCTTTTTAAAAGAAAAGAGTTGAAAAGACCATCGAGGAATTGCCATCTACACAAAATGGGCTACGAATCGCTGCCAAGAGGGGCTGAACCGACGCGCCTCTTGTGGGAAGGCCCCGCCTTTTGTTGGTTCTGCGGCACCTCTAAGATCACGTTCAGATCCTCAATCTGTTGGCTGGTGGGAAGGACGAGCGCGTCCACATCGTGGCCGCCCACAGACTCTCAATCCCGTGCCTTCTCCTATGCTCTCGGCTGCTCACGAGAACCGCTCCCACGACCCTCGGCCATGTGCGCCAAACAGCTCGAACCATGAGCCTGGGAGACATGACCGCCTCTGTGCTACGAACGACCTGTTTGAGGCCTCAACGCTCTTACTAGTGGCACCTACTAAGGCTGGACGACCCCCTGCAAGGATGAATTAGTAAAAGTCAATGACAATACAACATGAAACGAAGGAAAGGAGGTAGAATACGAATATACCTTTCTCACCTAGGCGCAAGAAGCACAGCTCAATCTAAAGAGCCGCCGAATATGCTTCTTCATGGCGGAGACGACCTTCAAGGTCGCCTTGGTCTCCTCCGGGATCATCTGCAACATTGGACAAAGGAAAAACCGTTAGTCAGATGAAACCATTGAAATCATAAAAGGAAAAACAACAAAGTTGGCATGCATACCCCTCGGTTCCCCTCAATCAGGGGAAGGTACTCACACTCGTCGTCCCGTATGTCGGGGACCTCAAGTGTGACACGAGTGTCTGACTCGTCTACATGGATGATAGACAGAGTCGCCTCAAGAATGCTCCACCCTCAAATAACAAAGAAACTCTATCAGAGTTCATCAAACACAAGCAAAGTCAAAAGCAAGAGGGCCACTTACCTCAGCGAAAAGGAGAGTGGCCGGCATCAAAAGCTCGCTGCAGAACACTTGGTAAGTGAGTGTTGGGTCATCATCACCCAACTAGTGGATGAAGTACGAGAACTCAACAACTTGTGTGGCCGCCTGGAACTCCCTGTCGTTGAGACAGTCAGCATAGTAGACGGAGTCCAGATGATCTTGAGGAACCTTAAACCTCCCAAGGGTCTGTCGGGTCACTCGCTCACCGAGGAACCACACGTGAGCAAAGGGATCCTCGAATAGGATCCTTTTCAGATCGTACCCCAAGATCAAATGACATACCACATCTGGGACGCCAGTCACATCTGACCAAGGGGTGTACGAGACTTGAAAAGGCAGCAAAAGGAAAGCGTCAGAAAAATGATAATAAAGTGCATGACACACGAATCAAAAAAAAAAATACATGCAATCCATGTATACCTTAAGAGCAGCAAACTCGTTTAGCATCCGCCTTTGCTTAGAGGAAGATCTATGGGCACAGTATGATAAGTCAACGACCGACGAGCTAAGATCGAAAAATCTAGAGGATCGTCACATCGTGGCCTGCAGTCTGGAAAGTGCTCATAGAACCATATCTGCACATAATTTTAGAGTTGGCAACTCAAAATAAACAACAACTACAAGGCAATTGAGGGCTATAAGAGGCATTACCTCGATCACCTTCCAGAACCCACCAAGGAGAATTACCTTATTCTTCATTTGACGGCATCCCTGCCTCAAGTACTTCACCAGGGTCACATAGCTAGGCATGCCCCAATAATAACTGCTGATGCTCCCGACGTCCTCAAGGGCCGGGAGGTAAGAAATGTAAAAAGGGCTACACTTGTCAGCAAACAAGGTGCCAGCCAAGAGATAAGCAACAAAGAGATGCACTGTCTCGTCCAACGTCAAGGCCCCAAGATGGTCTGTAAGAACGTCCCTAAATACAGAGTAGGGGTTATCTCTATCATTAGGGGTAGCAATTCTCATGAAATTCACCCCTAACATAGCCGTCAAACTCTTTTGCTCGAGGCAGAAGGAACCATCGAAAGAGACAGGCTCGCCTATGAAGCCAACACCGCTAATCAAACCAAACTCTGATAGCGTGATCGTCATCTCGCCCATTGGAAGGTGGAAGGTGTTGGTCGTGTCCTAGAAGCGCTCTACGAGAGCTCAAATGACCGACAAGTTGACATACTCGCAAAGTGAACTGAATAGAGGGCCAAACCAAGTCTCCCTGAAACGGGCGACGAAATCGTCACCGAGAGCCCTCACAAGTGCACGGTGCTTGGCAATAACCTCTTTGATACCAACATAACCTCTCAAGTGCGCCCTTTACTCCTATGAGAAGATTACATACACAATATGATCAACAAAAATAGCTCGAGAAAAGTCGTAGGCAATACACAAGAACACCTATGCATACAAAC
Organism: Kewa caespitosa; assembly: GCA_900322205.1. Lineage (NCBI taxonomy): Eukaryota > Viridiplantae > Streptophyta > Magnoliopsida > Caryophyllales > Kewaceae > Kewa > Kewa caespitosa. The sequence continues at coordinate 12,929 of ONZA01016898.1, read as the reverse complement.
GACAAGCGTTTCGGCATCTTATTGAACAAAACGAAAGATACATGACATGAAAGATGTTGTAAAGCAATAAAACATGAGCTAATAATTTCATTTCAACATTTTAAGGCAAGATGAGCATCATACGAGTCATAAAAAGTGCATTTTCGAACAAGAAATCGACGAAAACTTTAAGGGACATTTCGTCGAACACTTGACGTGCGTGACTCAAAATCACATGGATTTGTGAAATTCAAGCATAACAACAACCGTTCATCATCAATCTATAACCTTTCATCACATACACATTCTAAATCACGTGCCAAGTCCATCACGCATACACATGCACATCAGAAATCCACCAAAACCCATGAATTTTGCGATAATACATAGCCTAAATTTTTGAAAGTTTCCACCCATTTCCTTGCACGATAAGACAAGTGATCATTAGGAACATGCAAGAGCACCGAAGGATTCAAGTCTTGCTTCGGTTGCCACTTGTGCCGAACGAACCAATCACCAGCATGAAGCTCCTTCCCGACCTTCTTGTATTGTATTTTGGGGCACCCACGGGCCTACCCTGAAATATATATTGCACCGGCCCCACCTGGGCTTCATCCTCTTGTCCTCCCCACCATCGATGGGACTTATGACCATTATAGTGACGAAGAAAGCGAAAAAATTAAACCATTTCTTTAACCCCATCCTTAAATGAACTATCACCACAACTAAGTTAGTTTCTGAAGAATGAAGAGAGATTAGTGGTATATTAAAGCTGGGAATCAAAGAAAACAAGTTTTAGATAGTGGAGAAGAAAATTTGACCAAAAACAATGATGATTTGAGAAAGAAATCGAGAGAAAACGAAAGAGCTAACTCGCGAAATGAGTATGGGAGGCAATCTGCCTACCGACTTAAAACACTACCTAGCGAATATCAGGAAATTCATTGGGCTCCCAGCGATTATGCCTGTATTCACTAGGCAACCAGCAATATAAGGCATATTCGCTGGGCCTCTATATAGCATCGTTCAAAAGTTTTCCTTTTGGCGCCCACCTATTTGTTTTATATAATTCAAAATGCTCAACCGTTGTGATATAAACACGGGTAATTGAGAGCAGGACTGTACAAATTGATATGGTCCGGACAAAAATCTGACAAAGACGTTCGATTAAATCTGCAAAAATTACTTCTGACTCACTCAATCAATAAAGATAAAATATGTTATTTTGACCCAGACGGTCAATAAAATATTTGAATGAATTATTTTGATTGGGGAAGTCAATAAATATTCAAAATTTACTTCTTTCTGACTCGGGTAGTCAATAAATACCCAAAGTTCACATCTTGCTGACTCCGGTAGTCAATAAACACCCAAATTCATATTTTGGTGACTCGGGAAGTCAATAAATACCCTTATATCCGTCAAATCCATTTCTGACCCTAGGATGTCGATAAATTTCTAAGAACACATGTCTAACCCCAAGATATCGATAAACTCTTTCAAATCTATTTTTGACCCAAGGATGTCGATAACCACCTTCAAATATACCTCCGAATCCATTTTCGATCCTAGGATGTCAATAAGCTCCTTCAAATATATTTTCAACCACAGGATGTCGATAAACTCCTTCAAATCTACCTTCAAATCCTTTTCCGACCCTAGGATGTCGATAAACTCCTTCAAATCTATTTCTGACCCCAGAACGTCGATAAACTCTTTCAAATCTATTTTCGACCCCAGGATGTCGATAAACTCCTTCAAATCTATTTCCGACCCCAGAATGTCGATAAACTCCTACAAATACATTCACAACCCCAAGATGTCGATAAACTCTTCCTCCATTTTTTATTTGACCCAGGACATCATTATAAGCCATTAACATCCTTTACGAAGGATAAAGGGCCTAAACCCCTAACCATACCATTTTCAACTACCCACTTGGTAAGCTAAGTGCACCCTACACTTGCAAAAGACATACTTTGACCTTCGCAACTTGGCACCTCGGCCAAAGTTGGGGCTTCTGTTAAAACTAAAATAGTGTCCCCCAAATGACCGTATGACAATAAATAGTCTACGGTACCATTTCCAGATACTTCTAATATGCGAAATTATAAAAAAAAAAAAATCCGTCGAAGTCCTGAAGTCAAAGGGCGAAATAGTCATTTCACCACACCCTTGAAGCTTCTAGATCCTTCCAAATAACGTTGCTGGCCAAGGAAAGCCAATACGTAACAAATGACAGAAATCAAAAGCCAACAATTATGAACATATTCGTTGCCTACCCTTGGATTACATGAAATATTGTTTGGCACCCAGCGATTATCAACATATTCGCTAGGCCATGCATCAAATTTTTCACATATTCGCTGTCTGTTGAAATTTCATGACCGCTTTCACGAAGTTGCATGGTTCAGCTTCCAACAAATATCGTCATATTCTGGGGGCGCTGTGGGACCAGGGAAATCATGTGTGTAGTTGCCACACGGAGCCCCGAGAGCTTGTGAGAAGTATGGTTTGGAGTTGCCATCCTATAATAACCCAAATAGGGATGAAAGGTTTATTGGGGTAACCAAAACTAGGTTTTAAGGAAAACCATCGCAAACCCGTAGTGACTCTATAGAGGATGACGAAAAGGATCTGAATACCAAATGATCTGGTTTCGGGGTTTAAGTTATAGGGTACAGACATCCAAAGTGGACCCGTTTCCTTACCCATCATGCGACAGGCACGTACTAGTACGTCATTGTCCCTAATTTTGAGTGAATTGGATGATGATCATGATTATACGTGAAATACCAAGAAGACAAGTGATTAAGCAGTTAGCAGGCGTATGTACAAGAATGGAAAACAATCACATGGATGTACACATTGGAAGTTAGAACACGAATGTACAAAATAGATCGTTTGACCGACATGTCTTTCAGCGTATGGCAGGCTTGGATACAGTAGTACTGCGCTATGTACCGCTCATCATGGGACTTGAATCCACTCAAGGATCAAAGCCCTAATGTAGTTCTGTATAGGGGACCCGTTCAGCAGGTCCATGGAGCCACTCGGTGGGAGCGGGTAAGGATGGGTTAGCCAGTTCCTCCTTAAAGAAGGTAATAGCCAATAGGCAAACATATATGACTCGTTCCAAGAGTCGTATCAATCCGAGGGCAGGAGAGGTTGGAATACGACCAATGTCACCAGGGACATAGCCGGTGTAAGAACCGCGACATCCGAAGATATCAACTGTGATAGGCGGATTGACCCGAACTTGGTTCAAGCGCATAATTGTTTGATTCTTGAGTATTCCCATTTATTGAAGGAAGGAAATGAACTCTCGAGGAGTGAGGAGTTTATATTTGGGTATATGGAGTTGATGGATATGGTAGGCTTAATGAGATGGAGAGTGACTCTTTGAGAAAAGTGAACAGGTACCCGTAATGGCCGCGAGCCAAATAAGAGGGGACGATCAAGCATTTGTTTGCATTCAATAATTAGGTACTCCATAATGCTGGAGTATATACTCCGTTGGGGATAATGGAGGATAATTTTTGATGTGTGGGTTGGTGGAGTATCCATGATTGCATATGAGCGAATGTTCAATTCTAACCTCGAATTTGGCACAGGGTCATGCCGTACGTCAAAAGGACATGTCGGTCCTAAGTCTAAACAAGCATGTAAGTGTGAGACAGTTGTTAATTAGTAACTGATATTCGATCCTTGATTAATCAAGACTAATGGGCATTCAGGTCAAGATAGACAAAGAGGGGCGGCCAAGTCAACCGTCATCCCTGGGGCCAAATATAGGGAAAAAACATATCAGTATGAGCTCAGAGCCAAATAATTCCACTGAGGGCATATACGCTTAGGAGTTATATTGTTTAGAGTATAATTCATACGGAGTCAATATCGGGGCAGACGGTCTCATCATGGCCCAAACTGATATGAATGGGCCAATATGTCAAGATTGAATCGCGGTTCAAATACAGTTGGAAGTTGTCCATTGGTTTCATTTTATTAAAATAGCTATAGGGGCCACATCCCTCCCGCATCCCGGGTGAGGGGAAAGGGAAGAAGTTTGAATATAAGACGCGCACACCCCCCACGACAATGGAGGTGTTTTTATGGGGTATAATTGTCTTTTTCATAATGAATTGAATTTTCGTAGTCGCCACCTTATCTTCGAAAAATAAGGAAATCGTCTTCTTTAAATCTTTCAGTCTTCGAACCAAATTCTAGATTCGAGAGTGAAGGTACAAAATAGATGGGATGCATCCAATTTGCCCATTCTTACCAACGGCCACTACTTGCAAATTAGAGCTTTGTAATTCGATTTTTTGTTCCACAAAGTGATTTAATCCTAAATGTTTTCTAAGTTATATCATCATACACTTTATTGACGTCATCACATTTTAACATGCATTGTTCACTTCGTCAATAATTAAACCAATAATATGCATAGATATGTCCATGGATAATACGTTAACGAATGGGCAACTAAATGAATATATAATAACATACATAATAATATACAAATGTAAGTCTTATAATTCTGAAAAGTAATATGGAATTACTACTTTCCAGAA
>ONZA01016888.1:13598-24613 GCA_900322205.1 Kewa caespitosa | reverse complement strand
GCCTAAAAATAGGAGGCAAGCACTTCTTTCAAGGTAGGAAGAAATCAGTTGCAAAACTAGTTCTGATTGAGATTACACACTTTCTCTCTCTAGAGTATTCAAGTCTCTCCCATTTCTCAAGGAAGCTTTGAGTACCCTAAAGAGCATTCAATTTGTCCTTTGGGCAAATCCATTATTCTTGAACTCTCCTTACTGACTTGGTCGTCGGAGGACCGTTCCCCGGACCACGCCGGGGGTAGTTCACGTGCGTTCTTTGCGCAGGTACCCCTCTTCCGACGAAGCGAGTCGCCCTTCTCCTCATCTCAAGCAGCCGAGGCTTTCAACCCTTTAAGTGTTCGAGGGTCCACTCCTTGTACCAATAATAACCCGAAATATTTGGCGCCGTCTGTGGGAAGTGGCCAGCCAAGGTTGCATGAGATTGAGGACCGAAAAACACATACAAACACATTAATCAAGGCAGATGAGTTCGATGTCGAACCAAGAAGAAGACCATTCGGCCTCGTTCGTGGGGAGACGAGGCATAACCCAGCCTCCTATCATGAGGGAAGAGCTGGTGGACCTTCCGGCCAACATCCTGGGGGACATGCATAAGAAGTGCACGACCCTCCAAGAGAACATTCTCCAGCATGTCGGAGCAACAAAGCACCTTGACGGAGGTGCTACAAAGAAGACGAATGAGCGCTCGAAGAGAAAACATGACTTGGAGTCGCGCACCACCAAGGTGCTGAAGACCACCCTTCAGCCTGAGCGATTCCAACTCCTCCTCGTCGAAGTCCAAGAGCAAGTCGAAAGCCTTCGGACAAAGTGAGAGCGCGAGGAGGCATGGAAGGCCTAGAGGAAGCATGGCAGACCTCCGACCTTCTGTTGAAGCGATGAAGAAAAGGAGGAGAGTGGCCGAGGGGGAGGTAGAGTGCCCTTAGAAAGAAGACGTCATAGTCCTAACCCGCCTAGAGCCGAAGGATTACGATAACATCACGAAGAGCTTCAGGGGTTTGGAGATAAGCCCAGACCTTGCCATGAATGTCCCTTTCAACGAAGAGATCATGGCTTATCCCTTGAACCTGAACTCTCAGATAGGAAAGATGAAGAAGTATAGAGGAACAACATCGCGCCGAGAGCTTCTAATGGCCTACGACGTAGCAATGATGACGCAAGAGAGGAACCACACCACTTACTGTCGACACTTCGTCGGAACCCTGGAAGGTAGAGCACTTAAGTGGCTAGACAGTCTCCCTTGTCATAACATTCATATTTTTGACGAGCTCTATCGCGTCTTCACCAAAAACTTTATGACTTGCGAGAAGACCGAGAGATGCTCGAAAGACCTCTTCAACATCTTTCCAGGAAAGAAGGAACCGATGAAGGATTACGACAAACGCTTCGAACGACGAGTGCTTAGAGATCACCGATCTCGACCAGACGATAGCATGCAAGGCCTACATCAAAGGCATCGTCAGAGGAAGCGAAATCTTGAAGGATTTTGAACACATAAAACTGAAGAAGGAGAAAATCACCCTACCCTTCATCCGAGCCTATTCGTCCAAGCTATTCACGGCGTGGGAAAGGTCCGGACGAGACGTAGTGAAAGGGGGGCATCGATGAGAGAAGCAGTATGATGACAAGCCGAAACCATCAAGGAACGAAAGAAGAAAAGATGAAACGCTCACAGTTGAGAAGCCCCAGTTCAAGAAGAAAGCACCGGGAAAAGGGGGAGGTAGAAGCGGGTTCAAAGGGCGAGGGAAGCCCGAAAGAAAAATGCCGGAGAGCCTCGCGGTGAACCAAATCTTGAATTGCAATCAAGAACCTGTCTTGACAAAAATTGACCCCAAACTGCTACCCGACCCAACCCCAATGAAGGAAGGCACGAAGAAGAGTTACTTCTTTTACCAATACAACAAAGAGCATGGGCACAGTACGAGGTACTGCCGAGAACTAGGTTCACACCTTGAGAAATTGGCCAAGGAGGGGAAACTCAATTCCTTCCTGAAAAATAAGGGTACGACCACCGTCCCCGCTAGGCCAGGAGGCAAAAATCGAGCCTGTGGCCTCAGGATCCTCTTTGAACTCCTACGAAGTGGCTGTCATCTAGGGTGGCCAGACATGAGGTGGTCTTACAAACATAGCAAGACGAGCTCACCTAAGATCCCTCGATCAAATCATGTTGATTGAGGAAGTTCCCAAGTTCAGGAAACTGATCACTTTTGATGAATCGGACATGAGGCCCCTCCAGTTTCCCCACGACGACCCCCTCATTGTCGAGGTGAAAGTTGCCAACACATTGGTAAAAAGAGTCTTAATAGATACGGGAAGCTCAGTTGACGTGATCACAACCAGTTGCCTCGTGGACCTCAGCTGCACTTACCCGGTGGTAGGCTTCGGTGGGAACAAAGTCCTACCGATGGGAAGTATCCAACTCCCAGTAAGGATAGGACTGAAGAATGAAGCCAGGCGTGTCATCCTGGAGTTCCTCGTCGTCAACGTCCCGCTCCCATATAAATGTCCTCCTCGGGAAACTGACGCTGAACAAAATCAATGGAACACCCAACATGATGCTACTTACGTTGAAATTCCATATAGACGATGGGGAAGTAGGGAAAATCCTCGGTGATCAGAAAGCAGCTCGGACATGCTACATTCATTGCTTCAACAACAAGAACATCATTCCAGAGAAAACGATGCCACCCGCCGAGACCAACGCCTTGGTCCCCGCCGAGAACAGCTCGAGGAAGCGGAAGAAAGACATCCCCGCAGAAAAAGTCATTGTAAAGATAGAGGATGTTACCCCCACAAAGGAGGAGAAGGCGAAGAAAGTACAGTGCCTCATGGTAGACATCGTCCCACCAGAGGTCGCCGACGCGAGGATTGAAGAAAGAGAGAGACACACCCCTTCGGGTGGCAAGGTGGAGGTCATCCTAGACCCTTCTCGTCCAGAACAAGCCACATACCTCGGCGATAAGCTGGACGAGACCACCAAGGAGGAACTGACAAAGCTCCTCCACGAGTAGCAAGACGTCTTCGCCTATAGACTAGAATGTCCGGCATCGACAGATCTCTCATGGAACACAAACTTGGAACAAACCCCAAGCTTAAGCCCGTTACACAAAAGAAGAGACATCAAGGCGAAGAGCGAAGCCCATCCGCGTCGACCAAAGTAAAGAAGCTCCTTGAGGCTGGCTTCATAAGAGAATGCCGATACCCTAAGTGGCTCACCAACGCAGTGATGGTGAAGAAGGCAACCGGGAGCTGGAGAATGTGTGTCGACTATGCTAACTTGAACAAGGCCTGCCCGAAGGACCACTTCTCGCTCCCGAGGATAGATAGGCTTATTGGCTCCACCACGGGACATGAACTCTTGAGTTTCATGGACGCCTTCTCTGGATACCATCAAGTCTTCATGAAGAAGACCAGATCTCAACGGCCTTCATCACTGACGACGGAGTGTTTTGCTATACCATGATGCACTTCGACCTGAAGAACGCCGGCGCAACCTTCCAGAGGCACGTCCAAAAGGCCTTCGGAGGGCAAATTGGTAGAAACCTCAAAGCCTATGTGGACGACCTCATCACCAAGAGCGTGAAGTCTTCTGACCACGTGGGAAACTTGAGAGAAACATCAAAACTCTAAGAAGAAACAAAATGAAGCTCAACATGAAGAAGTATGTTTTCGGGGTGAGGGGAAGAAAATTCTTGGGTTTCATGGTAAGCGAAAGAGGCATCGATGCAAACCCAGAGAAGGTGAAGGCCGTGATCGACATGGACCCACCCCGATGTGTCAAGGACATTCAAAAGTTGTCCGGGTGCATCGCGGCCCTCAATCGGTTCGTCTCCAAGTCCGCCGACAAGTGCGCGCACTTCTTCTTCTCGGCACTTAGGAAGGGGACGAAGTTCGAATGGAGTGATGAAGCGCAAGGATCCTTTGAAAAGATTATGCTGTACTTGGGCTCCTTGCCCAAAATAGCTTCACCAAATTCATGGGAGAGACTTTTCCTCTACTTCGCCGTCTCCGAAAAGGCCGTTGCCTCAGTCCTCGTCAGGGAGGAAGAGAGGAAACAAGAGCCCGTCTACTTCACCAGTCATGCTTTGTGCGGGGCCGAGTTCCACTATTCCACCCCGGAAAAGTTCGCCCTTAGAGTTCTCATCAGCTCCCGGAAGCTCAGACCCTACTTCTAGAGCCACCAGGTAACCATCTTAACAAATCAACCCCTAAAGAAGATATTGGGCAAGATGGACTCGTCCGGAATAGCGCAGGTGTGGGCTCACGAGCTTACTGACTATGATATTTCGTACGAGACTAGGAGGGCGATAAAGAGCCAAGCCCTCGCAGACTTCTTAGCTGAGCTAACGCCTTCGGAGAAGACGCCAAGTTACTGGACCGAGCCCTGGTCGATGAGTGTGGACGGCTCGTCGTGCAAGAGCAGGAGTGCGGGACACATCGTCATCACTTCGGCAGAGGGAGATGTCTTCGAGTACGCAATGAGATTTGGGTTCCAAGCGTCCACCAACGAGGCTGAGTACGAAGCCTTCATCGCCGGGATGGAGATGGCCCAATTCGCCGGGGCAAAGAAACTCAAGGAGAGGATGGACTCCTAGCTCATCGTCTCACAGATGTCTGGAGACTATGAGGCCAAGGGAGAAGGAATGAAGGCATACCTTGGAAAATTTTGGGAGATGATCAAGCGCTTCAAAAAAGTGGTAGTAGAACACATCCCGAGGTCGGAGAACCACCATGCCGATGCACTAGCCCGGCTAGCCAGCTCGTCAGCCAAAGGAGTCTCACGGAACATCTTTTGGGAAGAGAAGGAGAAGATGAGTATTGAATTAGATGCCAAAGTCTTCCTTCTACGTAGAGACAAATGGATGGGGCCATTGATGGCGTGGCTAGTGGAAGGAAAGCTCCCCGATGATGAGAAGGAAGCCAAGAAAATTCAAACTAGAGATAAATGGTTCGAGCTCAGAGATGGTACTTTTTACAAGAAAGGCCTAAGCCACCCACTACTAAAATGTGTCTCAAAGACGCAAGGGAAGAAAATCATCCGAGAAGCCCACGCTGGCATCTGTGGCACTCATCAAGGAGGGAGGGCCGTGGCCCACAAAATCCTAAGGCTAGGTTTCTATTGGCCCACTCTGAAGAGTGACGTGGCCGAGATGATCATGAGTTGCGAAAAATGCCAAGTCTTCGCGCCGGTCCCGAAACTCCCCTCCGCCGAGCTGACGCCGATCCTATCTCCAATGCCCTTTCACCTATGGGGCATGGACATAGTAGACCCCTTCTCGCATGCACCAGGAAAGCTGAAGTATGCCATCATTGCCGTCGACTACTTCACCAAGTGGATCGAAGCAAGGGTCGTTAAGAACTTAACCGTAGCTGATGTGAAAAAGTTCATCTTGGAGAACATCCTCACATGTTTCGGCACCCTCGAAGCATCATCTTCGACAACGGCCGACAGTTTGACACGTCGAAGCTCACCGACCGGTTGGAAGAGTACGGGGTGAAGGCAACTTTCACGACTGTGGCAATGCCCCAGAACGTTCTAGTAGAATCAAGCAACGAGATCTTGGTGAATTGCATTAAGAAGAAACTTGACAAAGACAAGGGGCTATGGGCCAACATGTTAATGAAAGTCCTATGGGCGTCGAGAACAGCTGAGAAGGCCATTAAGGGAGAAACACCCTTCAACCTTGTCTACGGGTCTGAAGCGGTACTCCCGCTAGAGCTGGCCAACAAGAGTCCAGGGGTCAAACACTTCAACCCCGAGACGAACGATGAAATGAGTAAGCATGACCTCGACCTCCTCCCAGATGTACGAGGAAACTCATTGTTCAGGGCCGAAATCTACAAGTAAAGGATGACAAGAGCCTTCAACCGGAGAGTGAAAGCGAGAAAGCTCAATGTAGGGGACCTTGTCTTGAGAACCATGGAATCCATGGGAAGGCAAAATGAAGAGGGAAAGATGACACCCAACTGGGAGGGACCCTACAAGGTTAGGGAAGTCATAAATTCAAAGACTTACCAATTGGAAACCCCGGAGGGAAGGTAGATAGGCAGGCTATGGAACATCAACAATCTCCGAAAGTTTTTTGCATAGGACGCGGTCTCATCACGGAGCCTCGTCAGGGTAGGCACCCTTCAAAGCCTCTTTTGATTCCTTGACTTCTATATGAAGGGGTAGGCTCCCCCAAGAAGCCTCTTATCAATTTTTCAAGGCCGTTGGTCGAGAGGGGTAGGCTCCCCCAAACTGCCTTTATCTATTTTGTGAGGCCTTCGGCCACCAGGGGTCTGCTCCCCAAGAAGCCGTGAATGGATTTGCTTTCGGATCTTACGCCTTTTTTGTCTATATATTGCCTTGCAAATTTTTTCTGTCAAAAAACTTAAATAGACAAAGCCCTACCATGGGGGAAAATGAACTTAGTCGACGTTACGGTTAGACGAAGCCCCACCACGAGGGAAAATGAACTTAGTCTATGTCACGGTTAGACAAAGCCCCATCTTGGGGGCAAAATGAACTTAGACTACTTCACGGTTACACGAAGCCCCACCCTGGGGGCAAATGAACTTAGTCTATGACACGGATAGACGAAGCCCCACCACGGGGGCAAACGAAGGTAGTCTACGACATGGTTAGACGAAGCCCCACCACGGGGGCAAATGAACTTCGTCTACGCAATGGATATACGAAATCCCACCCTAGGGGTAAGAAACAAAGACCTTCATTCAAGTCCACGAAACGCAAAAGTGGACGAAAGGCGAATGCAGAAATCAAACGCAGAAGACAATAAAGATGATGAGACGAGACCCAGTCCTAAGGGGCAGATGATCATCAAACTCTCTTATATTTCATTAAAGTCTTTTAAAAGGTTCCGACATAAAAAAAAAAAGTACAAAGATGAAAGCCAAATGCTGAAAGAAAAATAATACGCCAAGTTCTTCCGTAGGGGGAGGAGCCCCCCTGATTCCGGTGGAAGGCGTGCAACTAAGGAGAAAGGAGAGAGACGAAGAGGTCACCATGAGAACCAATGGTGGTGTACCAGATGTCGGGGACGAAGCGTGATACGCTAAGTTCTTACCCCCGTGGAGGAACACACCCCGAGCACCAGATCTACCATCGTGAGCCAGCACCTCTCCCTGGATTGAAGCATCACTAAAACTCCTTTCCGGGTGGATGAGGTACAACTTCCACACGCTGCTGCGACACCCGACCTCGAGAAAAGAGAGTGTCGAGAGGCAACGAAGCAAGGTGAAGCTCATATTTTGGCCCGTGACTGGAAAATGGATGAAAATCCATCAGCAACCCATTCAGGAATTCAAAGGCCGAAGAACAGCTACCCGGCAGAAAGCCCCTCCCGGACAACCGGAAGGATGGTGAAAGAGTTCAAAAAGATTAATGGACATCCATTGTCACCTCCCGCCATCCTCTCATAAGTCAAGGATGTTAATCATCGAAGGGTAATGAGATAAGCAAATCGACCCCATTGAGGCCACGATCGTCAAAAAGCGTTAAACATGGATCGAACGTGGGGACGAGACCACCAGGATCGAAACATCGGCCACATCATCTTCGACGGCATCATGGTTCAGAGGCAAGGAGACACCCTCAGCAGCACCCTCGAGGGGAGACAGGTCCTCACCGGTCCTTTGACCCTCGTCCTCCTCACCGAAAGCACCCTCGGTGTGAGGCCCAAGGTGATCCTTGATCGCATCCAGGAAGTCGGTGTTGAAGTCCGAGAGGTCATCAAGCGAGGCCTTGCTGTAGTGATCCTGAGGGTTCCACCTCAGCTCCTCAGAGTATGCCGCCTCAGTCGTCGATGTATCCTCCCCTGCCTGCGACAGGAGCATCACGACTCGTCTTGCCAACAAGGCCGAGTAGCCCTCTTCAGAGTCGAAAATGGCCATGAAGGGCTCCTGGAGGCTTTCTAGGAACGCCCGCTTGGAGGCGACCATCTCGTCTTCCAAAGACTTGTAATCAGCTTTCGCCGCCTCTATCTCGGACTCCTTCTTAGAAAGCTCGGCTTCAAGAGCTGCGACCTTCTTCTTCTCTTCATCCATCTCGGCCTCAGCAGCAGCGAGCTTTGCGTCGACCTCAACCTTTTCCTCCTCAAGAGAGCTGCAACGCTTGGACAACTGATCCCTCTCCTTCTTGGCTTTCTTCTTGGCCTCCTCGGCCCTCTCCTTAGCCGATACAACTTTGTCTCTCTCCCTCTCAACATCCTGGGATGGTGGCTGAGAACCATCTCGTCCTTGCCAAGGCGAAGGCGGTGAGTTTCGTGTTTAAAGTCTTCTTATCGATTTTGTGATCCGTCTATAATCCCTTGTCTTATGTCCTTGCAGAGAGCTGACGCTCAGAAGAAGGGTGTCGGGATGAAGCATAAGCACGACAAAGGAACAAGCGCCTTCGCCTTGGCAAGGATGAAGAGCCACCGTATTAGACATCAGCAAGTCACGAGCTAACTTTGCCAATAGCAAACAAGAAGAGTTAACAAACAACGACAAAGGAACAAGTCAAATCAAAAAGGAAACAAAGGAAAAATACCACGGTCCATGGCATCACTGATCCCATGGTACACCAGAAACTCCTCCTCCTTGTACCTTTTCCTCTCGGGTATCCACCGAAGAGGCAACTTCACCCAGATCTTCGTGTCCATCTTCCGAACCTTCACCTTGTAGTCGAAGAGTTTCACGGCAGCCCTATCTTTTGCTGAGGGTACATAGAAGGAGACCGATCCTGGAGAGGAGTTCCACCGAGGAATACCGTCCAAGAAAATGTCCATGTGGGCCCCAACATAATAGTGCTTGGGGACCCTATTCTTATTATTGGACGACATCACGGGGATGAAGACGTACTCGTGTCTTGGCTTGAAATAAAAAAGGGAGTTCACTTTTTGGCACGGCCGGGGGCTGTTGGTCATGAGAGACCAAAGGCCAAGAGTGGGTTTATTTTATGTACATTGCAAAAAATAATAAAAGATGTGATGTGTCCCCAAGTATTGGGGAGAAGCTGTGCCGGAGCGACACCGAGAGCCCTCAGTAAGGAGAGGGCAAAGGGATGAAGAGGTAGTCGAAAGCCGAACTTGCCCGACAACTTATGAAAGGCAAGGGCACCTTCAAGGCCATTAACCATCGACCCCTCTTCTGGCGCTATCAAGATCGACCTCTCGGGACCTCCGACCCACGTCTAATAGGAGCTACGCTCGTGGTCAGCTATCACCCAACTATTGGGTATGGTGCTCAGATCCGTATTCGAGGTCGCTTTTTCCTCATCCATTCTCTTCAGCTTCCTCCTCCTCATGGCTCCCGCCATACCCAGAGGGATGGTGTACGGGGGGAAATAGGCTATGGTGACCGTATTAGGATCCGAGGCACGACGAGCCAGCTAGAACCAGGGCCAAACAAAGGGGAAGATAGAAATTACTTACCAACAGACGAAGCCGGCTCCAAAATCTCGTCCAGAACAAGCTTCCTTCTTCCAGAATGCTTCGACTTGACAACCTCGACGAACAGCGTGTAGGTCTCGTCGCCAACCTCATAGGGTGCTCTGCGGTCTGTTTGCTTAGTCCGAGCCATCCTCCTAGCCACAGTTTTCCTACGGACACATCTAGCCTGCACCGGTAACACCGAGCTCGCTAGAGCCGAAGCACAATCATTATTATCGTTATGGGTATATTTTCCTATCACATCGGTGTGCTCTCCGATGACTCATTACTAACGTCCTCAGGTCGAGGAGGTGAGGGTGTGACGAGGGGTCAACCCTCTCCTGACTGACCGAAGGGGGTCCCTCTACTTCGCGGAGGTTATTCACGTCGATCTCCTGGCCGAGGTGTTCCTAGGCCCAAGGGGGGGTTTCCCCGGGGTCAGATCCCCCAGGACGAAGGCCCTTGTCCCCGATGGAGAGCCGAAGGGACTCCGCCACCTCCTTCAGGCGCGCCAAGCGGGACTTCAAGGTCATCTCGACGAAGGCCCCGAGGACGGGATCCCATTCAAAGTCGTTAAGATACATATTTACAAAGGGAAATGAAGATACCTAAGAAGGAGGCGACGTAGCGGTGGAAACCGATGAGACCCTTGGTCCTGAATGCGAACAAGAATGGAGAGCTTCTCTCTCTAGAAAAATTATCTCTCTAAAACTCAAAAAATGAAGAAGGACAAATGAAGGAAATAGTGGTGAGGGTCTATGTACTTATAAGTGACAAAGTTCATCGGGGGTGAGGAGTCACACCTATTGGGCGAAATGTCACTTCCTTTGAAGAACGTGCCCGAACAAGACCCAGAACCTGCCACGTGTTGGCCATGCTCCAAACACCTCCTCCAAAGAGACATTTTCAGAGCAGCGGAAGATGAAAGGGTACACTCTTCAGTGGAGTAGGGACCTTTCGTCCATCCAGTTGATTCGTATCAGGCAAGCCCCCTCCGTCGAAGCTTGGGGCCACGCCTAATACAAGGGGCAACTGTTTGGCTGGTTTTGGCCTGGGATCCTTTCCAAACCCATGGGCTTGTTCCCTACCTCCTCGTTACTCCTATGGCTTCAGATTGGGCCCATCCTCTTCGGCCCAACTTTTCCCATAGGAGTCTACCTCTCGGCAGGTTCGAATGACTTGGACGAAGCCTTGGCCCCCTTTTGTCCCAGGGGCTTCGGCTGCTGACGCTTGTCCCCCCGTTAGGGGCAAGACGAGGGGTTCTCCTGATAGTTGGACGAGAATGCCCTTTCCCCCCTTTAACGAGAGGCGTGCTGGAGAGAAGGACGAAGGGTTGCACCGACGAGGGGGACCTTCGGCACTAATAGATGGCCATCCTTGATGGAGCGGTGCTTTTGGAAGGTTCCAGAAGATAAGGAAGAGGGCACGTGTCCCTCACATGTCCAGATATGGCTGGTGGGCCCTTGGCCCATTTCCTTGCTAAGCCCAGGGAAGGAATGTCCACGTGGTGTCTCCCCAGTGGACAAGTCCTAACCCTAAACATTCTTTGGAAAATGCCTATAAATAGGAGGCAAGCACTTCTTTCAAGGTAGGAAGAAATTAGTTGCT
>ONZA01016885.1:14392-26213 GCA_900322205.1 Kewa caespitosa | reverse complement strand
TCAAATACACCATTATAGTTGATTTGGAGAACTTTTACTCTATTGAAATCCAAATTTCAAATTCAAGTTCCCAAACACACCATGTTATTTTGAAAGAAATTTGAGTATTAACACTTTATTTTTGCAATCATGGGTAACCACAAAACACAGTGCAACAATTTAAAAGTAATTTGAAAACATAAATTTTTTTTCTTAAAAGCATAGATTCTCTTAAAGTCATTGAACTTATCTTCTTAACCCCCGAAAGATGATATCGCCACCCAATTTATCTCCTCCTTTGGTAGTGACTAAGTGACTAATGATTATTAGGACTACCGCCCTATTCTCTTAGAACTTATTTTCAGTGTAGTTCAATTTAGTTTAATTCAACTTTAATTTTAAATACTGACTAGTTAAATCGTATTCAAAATGTGTTTACGGTAGTTTATATATTATAAAATAATTTTCAACATATACTTTTATTTGCGTCAAAATAATAATTTTTGACTAGCTTAATAGGATGTCCTAAACATAAGGTTAGTTCCGTTTAGTTTATTTTGGGGACCTATACTAACTTTCTAACTTCAGCCAAAAGAGAGAAGAAAAAGAAAAATTAGCTTCAATCTAACTTATAGAGAGAGAAGAAAGAGGAATAAACCTAGGGTTTTGGTAATTTCTACCCACAATCACACAATCATACACTCTAATTCCCTTCAATTAGTCCTCTCAATTGTTAATTCGTATTACTAATCCACAATTTGTTCTCTTTGCAGTGAATTTACATGGAAAAAGTTCCCTCTTTGCTGTCAATTTGTTTTGATTCCCTAAAAGACTGCATTCTTTATGGTATCCATATTTGCCCCCAATTTAATCAAATTCTCGAGTTCCCATTTGCATGCAATTGATAAATTCAGATAACAGATGGGATTTTTTTTATTGTTTTAGGTTAAAATTTTCGGATTTTAAAATGCAGGTAATGATGATGATGGGTTTTTGGAGAGTATATATGAGCTCCCGACCGAGCTGTTTGATTGCTTGCTGAACAAGTTGCCTGCTTTGGCACTTCACAAGTTGCAATTGCATATGTTAGTGTTTACTGCATTTGGCTTTCGAGTTTCACGGTTAATTTTGTCGGTTTGATTGTTTTGTTGTCTAGGTTACTATTGCATTGTTTGGTTGGTCATTTAATGTTTAGATGACTGAATGATTGTGTTAGTTTGTTGGAGTGCTTATACGTAGGTCGGAAGAATTAGTGAAATGGATTGACCGTTTACGTATCGAGTGGGTGAGGATGACATATGGTGCACCATATAGAAAGATGGATTCAATGATTATTTTGTGTGCTATCTAAAAGGAATTGTTAATTCATGTAAAACATGAGTTTGCTGCCCCGTCTAGTCCGTTAAGTTAACACCATTCTAGGAAAATTAGTGGGGCGAGGAGCGAATACACCTGTTCCGACACTTCAGAATTAGAGAGTGAAAAGTTCATAATCCAACCTGTTATGTTCCATCCAGAGGTACCTTAACACCACCATCTAGTGCATCATCACCAACAGATGTTACCCTCCATCCTCCCTCCAAACACCTGTAGGAGCCTAAAATAAGCCAGTGAGGTCACTACGTCACACCAAAGCCTCGCCAAGTGTGAAGTGTCTGGAAAGCCAAACCAGATGTGCCAAGAAGATGATAGGCCTGGGCTGAAGTACCTTCAGCAAAACCATATTTTGGTGCTCATTTGTCTCCCCACGTGCAAGAGGATGCAGAAGTGTGGTTATATCACTAATATTGTTGACATTAACTTTAGTGCATGAATCAACCAAGATTTATGCTGAGCATGGCTGAACTACCTTCAGCAAAACCAAATTTGTTGATTACAGTAAATAAGGTGCTCTAATTCATCAACCTCACTGGACCTATTAGCTGCTTTCTTTAGCTATTTTTCTCTACTTGCGTGTTGATGGTGTTATTTGTTTGCTGCTTGAATTCAATTTTTCTCGTAAGAGATATGTATCTTATTTGTACAGAGGAAAGGTCATCGCTTCACATTTGTTTTTGATGTCACATCTTCATTTGTACAAGTACAAGAGGAATTTGGCATTTGTACCGGAATTTGTGAATGCTCTTGTGTGTTGATTTAAATTTTTATGTAGGCCTGATGGCAGCCAGAGTGATTTTGATCTTGACTATGAGTGCTCTGGGAATGGAAGAAAACGTATGAGGTAAGCGTTTCATTCAATAATGTGTCATTTTTTTTAAGAAGATATTCAAGTGGAATGATAGTTGGTATTTTCTGATCAGACATGGAAAGTTCAATATGGCATGGAAGACTTTGTTTTACTCACGTTGGCCTGAGCTTGTCGAGCGTTTTCCAGTGGACCTTGTGGAAAGGAAATACGTTTCCAATAGTGAATTAATATGTGATTGGCAACAGAAGTACTGGGAAATGCATCTACAAAAGTATGACAATGCAACGATCCAATGATGTTTTTGTTCAACAAAGTTTGTTGAATGATCTGTTTCTTTCATGCTCCTCACTGAATTTCAGTTGCTTTGATGCAGCTGCAGAAAGAGCCATGTTACCATCTTTTGATGGATGTGTTGGGAATATTGAAATTCCAAGTAAGTTGATGCCTTTCTTTGCATGTCACACAACAAAAGATTAAATTGCCTTTTGTATCTACAAGTATAGATTATTGGTTGTATGTTATGAAAGCAGCTCGTCCTGAGTGCTAGTGGTGCATTGAGTACGCAAATTTAGGTGGGCGACTGTAGTTCCTTATAGGGCAAGCATTATTCAGTTATGGGGTGACTTTATTCACTTGGGTGGCCTTGTATACATATTTTTCGGTGATTGTTACTCGTTTAGGTGGGATAGGAGGAGAGAAAATGAGAGAGTGGGATTGTAAAAAACTTGTGAGTTTTATAAAATTAGCATGCGGCTACTCTTTCTATTGAATATGTTTATGTTCCTAGTGTATACAACATAATTATAACTAATAATATGCATTATCAACAACCTCCCTTTATAAAAAAATGAAGAGAAAATAAAAGAATAAGTCGGTCTTTTATAGTGAACTGGTTATTGAGTATATGATGTTGTATATGTGGACAGTTGTTTTGAGGTTAGCCAGGTCTTAATGAAGCTGACATTATGTTGTCTGAAACTTAGGCTCGATTTCTTCTTTGATTGGGAACCTCAATCGCCTACCTGTTCCTGTGGATGTTGCATGCCTGTTTTTATTGTTTCGCTTATCTGTGATGGTGCACACTGGGTTTCTACTGGCTCATGTTTCTTCATTTTCATTTGTTATAAGGGTGGCAACATATCCTGGCATAAGCAATTTAAAGATATTTAAAAGGAGTAGATGATGGTGAAAAGATTTGAGTAGTGTTTCATGCTTGTCTGTTGGTACTAGATCAAGGAATCAAGATCAAGCCTTTCCTGAGCCCATCTAGTCCTGCTGAAGTTAGGTTTTCTGTTCAATATACAAGATTAGCATGTCTACAGCCTCCCTAGTTAAATGATTCATGTGATATTGAGTTTTATGTCCAATAGACAACGTTTTAGTGCATTATGGAACTGATTCCTTGCAAACTACATTTGCATAGCATGTAAAAAACTTATAAACTAGTTCGTAAACTAAGGAACATCGTAATGTATAAAACTAATTTTGAACTTATATTACGCTTATGGATGTAGGCGCTGTTGTATTCTTGTTTTCCTGAACAAGTCCTTATTATAAAGCTTGCCACAGGACGTGATGAGTATGTGTAGGCACCTGCTCAAGTTTGCATATCTAAGTAAGCTTGAAAATAGAGTGTGCTTCTGCTTTCAATGATCTCAGATGCATGAGACCCTGATCCAGTAACATCTGTTTCTTTTTCAAGCTCATGTACTGAGGAATATTTTTGTTTCATGGAATTTACAAATGGATAGCGTAGGTTATCATAAGAACAAATGACAGAAGTATTTTCTTTTTAGAGCCATATCTTGGTACTGCACCACAGCTTTTTTTTTGTCCTCAGCAGTATTTTTGTCTACTTCTTTATTGCTACTAATACATTTTCTTTTATTGTAAAGAACTCATTTCCTTCTGGCTTTCATTTGCATTTGATAGTTTTGCACGGTATTGTATTAACTATTACTAGCTTCTTGGATCATTTTGACGGTTTGCATTTAATGTTATAGTTCTGTGCAGATTCTTTAACCAAAGCCATTGGTTATGGGATGAACTCCATTCAAGATTACTCCAGGTTGCGAGGTCACTGCCAAGATTTTGGATCTTATATGAGGTTAGATGCTTTTAACTATGTGCTTCGTGGTGTAATGTGCATTTATACGAGCTCTTCATACGATACCTATGTTGCTCTGACTTGGCAAATAGGTTGCGTGTTGCGGGTCGAGGGGATCCAACCTGGGATACGACTCGAAATAACGGGGGAGGGGGTGGGGGGGAGGCGACCGTCGGATTCCTTCCTCTGTCCTTGAAGATGCGGCTTATCACCATTCTTTGTGGAAAAAGTTGAGAATTATTTCAGATGTAGGGTTACATTGAAACCCCTAGATCTGCATTTTCAGTAACTCTTCAAAAATTGAAGGCTAAATCATTAGGGATTTGGGTTGCCGGACTGAACCAAGCTCGCCAACAAGTTTTCCGACTACCTGAGGCCGGCCGGTTGGAGGAATGGGGCATCCATCAATAAGTAATTTTGGGGGTGAGAGGGGGTTGATGACGAACAAGACTTCAGCCCTTCTTTTTCTCTCTCTCCAGAATTAAAAAGAATGAAAAAAGCAAGTCATGTATAGCACAGCTGGCAGCCAACTTATTGGTTTTTTTATTCCTTTTTTGTGATGAAAGTCTTCCCCTTGTTTCTATCTGGAGTAGAATGACAGTCTTTAGACTTCCTACTCTTGATAAAGTTGAATTAAATATTCAGAACTTATAGTTTATAAAGTTGTCACTTTAAAGTTAACTATATCTTCTAAATATGTCTTGTTGTTCAAAATTTAAAACCGTGTACGTATCCTTCTAGCCGTTTTTAGGGATCTTTTTTGACAATCCAAAGATCCAACCCTCGGATCCGTATCCGTGACTGATCATCGATCCCGAATCCGAGCAACATAATACGAGACTTAGCCATATATTGCTTCACACATGCATAATCTTGTTGTATTTGTAACCATGTTGATATGTTAGCAAGTTCTGTCTTGATGGAATTGTTTATCTTAGCAAATAACTCAAGAATATCATGTCGTTATGGCATCATTGTGTCTCACATAATGCTCTTATCTATTATTTCTGTTCCTGCAGGTTCTTGAGACTTCAAAATGTGTTTTGCAACACAGAAACTTGTGTGAGTGGTCTCCTTGCCCTTGTGATTTTTATACAGCTATCTAGAACAAACTTTTGAAAAGGTGTTTATGTTCATTAGAGATAGATGCACACGTAAGTTCAGGATAAGGAGCGGGTTCTGTGATAAAGATCCAAGGATCTTTACCTTCTATTTTAAGCATTTTCTATTGTTCTTGGTCTAATCTGAGATGTCTAAATGTCATATCGTATCCCAGTGTCCAAAGATCTGATAGATACTTTTGTTTTGTTAAAATGAAGAGTCCTAGCAACCGAGGGTTGGTTTGGGTTGCTAAACACGTGTTGGCGCTCCTTAACTGTGTGTAGGACTGTACAAAGCTTTTACCTTCCATTAAAGTTGATTTTTCCACTGCATATGGATGGAGAGAAACGACATAATATAAAGGATCTTCTCCCTCACTAGTTCTCTTGTTGCGGACAAAGTGGTTTACTGTACTTCTTGGGCTTTTGCTAATAGGGTGTTCCCCAGAGTTTCTTTGACTATTTTGCAGAGGACTTGGAAGGCCCTCTTGTAGTAAATTCTTTTACTTTGGAGGATTTCTCTATCAATAAATTGATTGTTTTATCTCAAAAAAGTTTATTTTTCCACCCTTTCTGAATAGCTGAACTATTCCGTTTCTCCAAAGATAGGAACCATCCCAGTAAATGTAAAGTGGCTTGGACGCATTATTTGGGATAATCCTTGTTATACATCTCATTGAAGATCCATGCTTTCTGATGGATGATATTTGTGACGTAGCAAAGCTTGGATTTCATGTTATCTAAAAAGAAGAAAGATGGATGATATGTGTGACATCAGGGCAGCAAACTTGGATTATTCTGGATTATGGAGAAACTTGTAGCCTTCCTATTCATGATGAGAGACAAGTTTAAACATTTTAAGTTTACTGCCAGAAAAAGAAGTATGGCTCTTAGGCTGAGCTATATAAAAATTGACATTTTGTAGGCTGAACCCGTAGTCACAAGTCTGAATTCACAGAAAAAAGTTCGAGTTCATGTTTTATGGGTAATTTTCAGGCAAGTCTGCTTTCTTTGGTTTCTGGTGTATTGTCAATTGTCGATTTTGCTGGGTAAGTCACGTAAAATATTGACATAGCAGATAGATTTGTGGAAAAAGGACAGTTTCGTTTGCCGCGACATGTGATCAAATACTTTGTGTGAAGCAAGCGTTGGTCATTTTCGATAATGATGCGAAAATGACTCAGAGTATCTCATTGAACGCTGTTAGGTGTCTCACGTCACATACTAAACACTGGTAGTTGTTTTATATCACTAAAGTAAGCTATGTGACCATTCTTCGTGATTGCTTATTTGCTTCTGTGTATTGCATGCCATGCCCAAGCAAATTAGAGGAAGGGCTGGCCGCAATATGTTGATCCTTCAGCACCTGTATTCTTGTTTTCTCCCGTGTTGGGTAACATTTAGGAAAATTCCGCCTTCTGTTCCTTGTGTATGGGTGTTTTAGAAACCTTTCTGTGTCTGTGATCTCTGTCTGCTCTTGCATGGTGATGTATTGCTTACTGAAAGTTATATTGTACTCCAGCATTTGTTGACAAACAGTAGGTTGCAAGGTTTGGTTCTCCGGAGGATCAGCTCGAAAATGCATGTGAGTTCCTTGACCTGTTCATTCATAATTCCTTTTAATGTTTAGGAGTTTGCAGGCTTTTAGCTTTCCGGTTTTGATATCTCATATAATTGCCTGTTCCAATATCATTTACCAGGTTCCCCGAGTAGGGCATGGAACCTTGATATCTGAAACTATAAAATAGTTGGAAAGAAGTCCTATACAAAATTTTTAGATTTATGAATCAGTATTGGGAAATGATGAGCCACAAACTGGTTTGTTTTTCTAGTTCTCACTTAACCAATAAGTGCCAATCTGGCCAAAGAAAGTATTCCCTCTAAGTCAAAACCCCCAGTTGAACAAAAATATCAGAGATTCGGAAAGAATGGCCAAGCCACTTTCTAGAAAGGGTTCCAGGTCAATATCATGTTCTCAAGTCAGGTTAAACAGGAAAAACTCAACAGAACCAGAAAGGCAAAAACTGCTAATAGGTCTGATACATCTGTCTAGCAGGTAGTTATATTTCATTAGGAAAGCTCCTTTTTTGCTAATCTCGAGATTCCCGGAGGAAATATCTTGGATGATGTGGTTGACCACCATCTGCTCTAATCTTTCGTTGTCTTGGAATAATCTCTACTTCAATTCTTGACACAACAAATACACACAACCAGAAGCTGGTGTTTGAACAACACGTCAGGAGAAAAATCGCATAGAAGATGTGGTCATGAATTTCCTCTTGCTTTCTACATAATGCACGTCTGTTGGCTTTTTTGGATAATGCGATTTACTCTACCTACTCAGTCAGCTGTGCAAAGCGAACCACAAAATGAAGACATGCTAAAGGGGAGCTACATAATGCCATTTACTCTACTCTCTACTATATGAGTAGGCTGTTTTAGTTGAAAGCCTCCTTGTTTTTACAAAACAGGCCACTCCCTGTCAAGGGAAGATCCGTTGATTGGCCATATAACTTTCCTGCGCATCGATGGAAGGCACTCGGAATGTTTAAGCGAACAGCTCTTATGGTAAATATGCACCCAGTTTACCCCATGCGCTGTTTTTGTTAGTAGTTAAAGCAGCATAGCTGTTATGTTCTATTCAAACTACCAAGTTTATTATATTTAGACCCCAGATTTTTTATTTTTTATTTTTTATTTTTTTTCCTGAGGCAAGCCAATAATTTCTAGATAAAATATCAGAGCTAGTCCAAGAGCTAGTCCAGAAGATTTTTATGCTAGTCTGACCAGATGCGTAACCCTCATTGTCTTTGGAAGATCAAAGATTTGTGACCAGTATTGTTAGTCACTGGAGTGTTTTATTAATTGAGCTGTCTCTGCATATGGCAGCAGCTATTGTAAGTATTGTAAGGGCAATGGAAGTGCAATTAGTAAATCCTGTGAAAGTAGGAAGACGACCAAGATAGGGAATGGGCATTGGAAATAGGAATAGGAAAGATTAGGAACTGGATAATAGGAATAACTATGAAAATGTGGAATGATGAACTGGAACTGCAGTACAATGGGGAATCAAAATGATGATAACAATGTGGAATGGAATATGAATGGAGAATACAAAGGAGGACTATGGGGCACTTGAGGAAATTGTAAAATGAAAGACCAGGAGAATTATAATAAAGATGGGAATGCAAATGAGAATGGGAAGGAATATAAGATTGGGAATGGAAGTGACGATGGGAATTTGGAATGGGATTGGTAATGGGAACTGTTGCATCCCAACTACAGTAGACATGGAAATGGGGTAATAATTACATGCATGGGATGGAAATGGGATGATAAGGAGAGCTGGAAATGGAATGAGTAATAAAAATTGGGACTTGACATCGTCTTGATGGGTATGGTATATTGAGAACAAGAATTGGGAAAAGGATTTTCCTCGGTAGTGGGCAATGGGAATGAGACAGAAACTTGTACTTATGTGGGATCTGGGGAGGTCAAGATTGGCCGTACCCCTAGGCCCTACTAGTCACCAAGTTGAGAGGTTATTTTGCACAGGAAGACATTTTTCAAAAGCAATTTGAAACCTACTAGAGCAAGGACTTGTGATGTAATGGGACATTATTAACAAAAATAATAATGTCAACAAGACAAACAATAAGAACACTTGAGGAAAATATATATGATGTATCTTATCTTTGAAGGAGATGGAGATTCTGGAAAATTGTAACTTATCTCAACAATTGCTACAATTCTATTTGTCAGAGATCATCCATGTATTCCAGACTTAAAGTAGATCCAGCACGTTCTATCAAAATAAAATGAGCAAAAAAAAAAAAAAAAAGAAGAATGAAAGAATAGATCTAACACATGATGCCAGAGGCCATGTGAGGCTGTGACGTTCCTACTTCAAGTAGGCCCTGCGATATGGAAAGAAGTGACAAAGGTCCTGATCCTCAAACATGGGTATTTCTACTTCCAAATCTTTCTTTTAGCTCTGCCAAGCTACCCCACAATTGCCTGTTTTAGTTTCCCTTAATTCCTTAATAACACCTTTTGTGACGCAAAGGCCCCCTCAAGTTTGTGGCCTCTCTTGCCTTGTGTTTAACATTCTTCACACTAGTGACCTGAGTCAGAGATGGAAACCTCTTCACGTGATTCAACCAGAGGCGTGTCTCTTATGTCACAAGAGTGGAGAGGCTGATGGAGACCTCTTCGATGTTGCCTCTTCTTTGGGGATATTTGGTGTCACCTTTTCCAGATGTTTGGTGAGACCTAGGTGTGAGATAAGAGAAATCCTTTCGGATGTGCCATGTTGTTGGATTTGAGCTATCTTTAGATGGAGTGGAATAATATAACTTTTTGGAAATCCCACTTTCTTGTTCTCTTGTATGGGATAGGGTTATTTATTTTGCCACTTGGGCAGCTTTATGCTAATAGGGTGTTTCCAAGGGTTTCTTTGACAGAGATGCAAAGGGATTGGCGAACTTTCTTGTGCTAATTTTGCTTTCGTCTACGAGAACTCCTTGTCCTCCATATTCTTTCTTCCTCTTCGGCTGTTAAGGCATAGCTTCTATTTGAACAATTAAAATTCTAGACTTCAACTTTCATGTGGGAAGAGATGTTTGCACGTTTCGCACCTGCTCATGACACAATCTTGTTCTTGGCGGATGATATGGAAAAATTCAAGCATACTCTCACTTTGCTCCAAGTCTTTGAGGTGGTCTCTAGAATGAAAGTTAACCTATCAAAATGCAGCTTGACTGTAGTCAAGCTAGACACTCCTTCACTAGAAGGTTTTGCTTCTTTGGTGGGATGTCAAATCGCGAGTTGGCCGCTGTCTTATTTAGGTGTACCACTTGGGGGCAACCCCAAGTCTGAGTTCTTCTAGGATCCAGTTGTCTCTAGGATCTCAAACGCCTTTACGGTTGGAAGAGGGTGTATTTCTCACTTGGTGGTTGAATCACAATTCTGCAAAGGTGTCTCTCCAGTATTCCCTTATACTATTTGTCATTGTTTAAGATAGCGGTAGGGGTGGCAAATAAAATTGAACGCATGATGCTGGATTGCCTATGGTGTGGAGCGGGTGACATGAAGAAGGACCATCTGGTTAAATGGGACCTAGTTTGTAAAGGCTGAAGGGGTGTTGGGAATCGGGCGGTTGGTTTCAAAAAAATCTCTTTGGTTGCCAAGTGGTTGTGGAGATTCCCTTTAGAGCCAGATGCATTTTGGAGTCGTGTTATTGCTAACAAGTATGGGGTAGAGAAGATTGGTTGAGTACCGGGTAACACAACTTCAGCAACACATGCTTGTCCATGGAAATTTGTATCGCAAGTCTCATCTATTTTTTTGCCTTTAATCAAATTCCGTGTTGGCAACGGCATGAGGATCCGGTGGGGATGGCCCTTTTCAATTGAGGTTTCCACGACTCTACGCTTTGTCCACCGTACATGAGGCCCCAGTTGGAGATTTCTTTTGCAATGATTTCATTTTCAGGAGAGCTCTTTATGATTGGGAAATGGAGGAACTCGTCTTGCTGCTTAACGTTCTAGATGGGGTGCAACTCTTGCTAGTCTTTTTTGAAACTTTTGAACTCCCGTGCGCAATACCCTTTGTTTCCAATTGCTAACCTTCTTTGGAAAGCGAAGATTCCTATGAAGGTGAAAGCGTTTTCTTGGATTATGGCATTAGGGAGACTCAATACTAATGATATGCTTCAAAAACGCCACCCGTGGTTAGCTATATCTCCTAACATTTGTGTCTTGTGTGAGAGAAGTAACGAAACTGCCACACACATGTTCCTCCATTGCGGTGTGGCGAGGCAGCTAGAAGTTGTTTGCCGTAAGTGGGGAGGCCTAGGTAGGTGTTCAGGACTTCATCCAAACTCGTTTTGTGGGCGTTGGGAGGAGTAAGGAGAAGAAGGTGCTTTGGCGTTGTTGTATTTTTGCACTTTTTTGGTGCATATGGTTGGAGCGCAATACTCGGGTTTTTGATAGAGTTGTTAACCCGATACACGCTATGTGATAGGGCTATTTTTTTAGTGTTATTGTGGGTGCGCGCTATGGGTCTCTTTAAGGAATACTCTATTAGTGAGATCCAACGAAATTGGGCTAATTTGTAAATACCTTTGTGGACACCTTGTCCTCTTGAGGTGTATTTTCGTTCTTCTTTAATAAAACTTTCTCATTATCTAAAAAAAGAACTTTGGTGATAATAATAAGAAAAACCAGAAAAGGTATGATATGTTTTTTAGAACTTTAAGAGAGTGCTGTGATTTACTTCAATAGCTGATATGAATCCTATTGAGATAAAATATAGAATCAAAGCCATAATCCGATTGTCCAGTCACCTTCCTACTTCAAGTAGGTTTCAGAGTCTTTGTCAAACAAATACCTATCAACGAAGTTTCTGGAACTTTTCATGTATCCACATCGTGATGAAGAATAGAAT
>ONZA01016882.1:13348-26230 GCA_900322205.1 Kewa caespitosa | reverse complement strand
CACCTATTCGAGAAAAACCCCCCTTTTTATTATTTACTTTATTTACATTCAAAAAGAATCGCAACATTCCCGTTCCCTGCAACGAATACTTGCTTGCTTCATTGGGGGGGGGGGGTAAATAAATAGAAGAAGATGGTCTCTTTTCACATTGCAGTAGTCCACACATTGTTATGTGAACATTCGGAAATAACTAACATAGCAAGCAAGTTACAGTTATTGGCAACTACATATGCTAAACTAAATGACTAAGGCAAATGGTCAAGAAAATAACTGCAAAACTAAAAATAAAAATGCTATTGATAATGATAATGATACAGTTATACCACCCTCAAAATGGATGTAAGGTGAACTAAATAACAGCATATTGAAGAGTCAATATTATAAGTGGTTCCTAAAAGGTTGGCTCATTTTGAAGATGCAAACCATCTTGCAATATCTTGCAGTACTAAGTGCATTGCTGCTACACGACGGGGATGTTTCAAGGTCATTTTCATGGAAAAACTTCTTGGTATCAACTTTTGGTCTGAAAATATCCCTGTACAGAATGTATCTCTTTTATCTCTGTTTGCTCTGAGTATCCTTTACGCAAAAGTGCTTGTCCATCCAGAATGTATGAACATATTCGGTCCTCGGAAGAAGCAAAGAAGCTCATGAAATAAATTTATAAGGGCAAGTGTGGGAAGCATGTCCCTTGGGGAGACACGTGGTGTCGTACAAGGGAGTGTGGGGCAGGCAGGTGTACAGGGGGGTGGGGGCCAGGAAGGTGTGTGTATATAGAGGGGAGAGGAAGGTGGTGTTTTACGGCGGTGGGGGACAGATGGTGTTGTACGGTGGGGTGTGAGGGAGGCATGGGTGTTTTAATGAGACAATGCATTAGCACTTTACTTTTCATTTTTATCGACAAAGTAATTCGTTATTGTGGTAGTTTATTGATTTTCAATTCTAATTTGTAGAGTTTAAAAAGCATGTTATTTTATAACGTTTGATTTATTCTTAATGCGATCTTTTTTAGAGGTTAGCATCAACGACGATCAAGTTTTTGAGCGCTTTGGATTACTAACTATTCGAGGTAATTTATATGGAATATATCTTATGAATGAGTGTGTAGATGATCATATGATCGAAACATTGGGTTGCGTAGTATGATTTGCAAGATTGTGATAATGTATAAGTACATGTCTTTAGCTTAACCCATGTTATCATGCCATGTTGATTTTATAAGGTTAAGTTGTATACAAAGTATTCATAGGTGAAAATATGTTTGGTGATTTATAATTAGTAAGCATGAATAGAGTGGTTATAATAGCTTAGTTATCTTGTTATTGTACATGCTATTTAGATGGCCCGCATATTGTTGGTCTTTCGAAGGGTCAAATGGCCTTTGATTGATGCATTTTATAATTCATATGAAACTTTGATTTGTTATCTTGTCATTGATATATCATATCTGAGATTTTGAGTCCGTTTAATATGCTCGTATATGATGTTTTGAGTTAAGTAACGTAATAATGTGTTCAAACTAAATGTCTTTCCCCAATTCTTTAACCACCCGAGTGATGATTAATTCGTTTACTAATATCATTTTAGGTATGGCACCTTCTAAACATTGGATGAGGCTTTCTTTGACTCATCGATATACTAATGTATATGTGTTAGGCGTTGAGAAGTTTATAAAATATGCTGTGGAAAAGACCGGCTGGAAAATCTTTAAATGTCCATGTATTAAATGCAAAAATGGACCTTCTAGGCCTGAAAGTGAGGTTAAGAGTCACTTGGAAGTTAAGAGTATAACTCCAAGTTACACGTTTTGGTATTATTATGGGGAAAGGGTAGGTGAGCCTACCTCAGATGTTGAGTCAGATTCCGACTTAGTGAGTAAAAGAGAAGATGACGAACAGGTAGAAGTTCATGATAGTCGGGATGAGATGGAGACATTGCTTCGAGATTTTTATTCTAACCTTGATCATATTGGTGGCGTTGACATGGGCAGTTCATCAAGTCATGTGAAGGTAGACGAGGTACCGAATGATGATGCAAATAAATTTTACAGATTGTTGGAGGGATTGAATGAACCAGTAAATGAAGGTTCCAAATTGTTCAAGGCTCTCCGCAATCTTTAATTTACTTCACATCAAAACTCTAGGAAGGTGAAGTAATGCGTCATTCACCATGCTCTCATAATTCTTAAAGAATGAGTTGTTATCCAAAGAGTCGACCTTGCCCCATAACTATAATGAGGTAAAAAATATTGTTGAAGACATTGGTCTTTCATATGAAAAGATTGATGTATGTGTCAATGATTGTATGTTTTTTTGGAAGGATGATGAAGGATTAGATTTTTGTAGGATTTGTAAGGTTTCTAGGTGGAAAGAAGAGAAACATAGTGTGGATATCAAAAGAAAGAAAATTGGCAAGAGGATTCCTCAAAAGATATTGCGTTATTTTCCACTTAAGCCTCGACTTCAATGCTTATTCATGTGGTCTAAAATAGCTTCTGAAATGACATGGCATCACCATAATCGTGCAAAAGAGGGAGTGATGAGGCATCCAGCACATTCCAAAGCTGGCATCATTTTGATAAAGAATATGAAACATTTTCTTCAGATCCTCGTAATGTGAAGCTCACTCTTTTCACTGACAAGTTTACTCCATTTTCTAATTCTGCAACTCCCTATAACATTTGGCCTATCATGATGATTCCATTAAATTTGCCACTTTGGATTTGCATGACACAATCCAATTTCATTTTATCGATGCTAATTCCTGGACCTCGGGTACCGAAGGATTAATTGATGTGTACTTGCAGCCTTTAATAGAAGAGTTGAAAGATCTTTGGAAGTCAGGTATTGAAACCTATGAAGCACCTAAGAAATAAAATTTTACACTCCGTGCTGCGTTATTTTCGACCATCAATGATTTTCCTGCTTACGGAATGTTATCTGGTTGGAGTAGGAAGGGAAAATTGGCTTGTCCTAGTTGTAATAAATTTACTCATTCCACTAGGTTGCGCAGATGTTGTAAGCAAGTCTACATGCGTCATTGACGTTTTCTTCCTATTACTCATCCGTGGAGAAGGAAAAAAGATGTCTTTGAAAAAAGAGAAAAAGCATTGGCACCAGAACCGCTGAGTGGTGAGGAGGTTCTTGAGCAAGTGAAAGATCTTGAAGATGTATGTTTATGGAATGATCTCACTAAGCGGAATAATGTATCACATAAGCTTAGAGGAGATAACTGGAATAAAATGAGCATATTTTTCAAGTTGTCTTATTGAAAAACACATTTGTTTCGACACAATTTAGATGTTATGCATATAGAGAAGAACACATGTGACATTGTGTTGGGAACTATTATGAACATGAAAGGGAAGACAAAGGACATGGCTAACTCTCATCTTGATATGCAAGATATGGGTATAATGCCCTCGCTCCACCCTATACAAAAGGGTCTACACAAAAGGGTGAAAAGCTTGAGCTAGCGCTTGCACCTTATACATTGTGAAAGGCTCAAAATGATATATTTTGTCGATTCTTGAAGGAGTTGAAAGTTCCTGACGGGATTTCTTGTAATTTTTCTCGGTGTATTAATGTTAAAGAGTGCAAGGTTTTAGGGTTAAAGAGCTATGATTGTCATGTTATTCTACAACGTTTGCTTCCTCTAGAATTACGTGGCCTTTTGGTAAAAGATGTTTGTGAGCCTTTGATTGAGTTATCAACCTTCTTTAAGGTTCTATGTGCTAAAACCTTGAGGGTTGAGGACTTGGAACAACTAAAAGCACAAATTCCTTTAACTCTATCCAAGTTAGAGACATGGTTCCCTCCTTGTTTCAATGTTATGTTGCATTTGTCGCTGCTGATGCGGCTTTGCTTGCGCGACCTGTCCAATTTTGATGGATGTATGCTTAAGTCATTTGTGCGCAATAAGGCACATCCAGCGGCTTGAATAGCACAAGGCTACATCGTCGATGAGTGTATGACTTTATGTTCAAGGTACATGCATAGCACTCGACCAAAACTTAATTGGGTTGAACGAAATTATGAAGGGGGAGATAATCAACCTTGCAAGAACCTATCCATATTTTCTCACCCGGGACGACCTTTTGGAGCTTCGAAGATCATTAATTTGGATGTATTCGAAAGAGTACAAGCTCATGTTTATGCGTTAAAGAATTGTTATGAAGTCCTACTATATTATGAGTATGTCACTCATCTTAAACCTTATATATTTAATCGTTTTAAATCTCCATCATATAACCAAATACACTGTTGTTCTTTGGTGTAGAGAATATGTTGCTTGAAAATGAAGGAATAGAACTCTCATCTTAAGAACGAGATGCGTACTTTGTTAAGTGGTTCAAAGAAAAAGTATGTGCATGCCTTTAAGAACATTAAAGTTGACCTTCATTATTTATAACTAATTATTAATAGTAATATTTTCTTACTTGCCAGGTGAACTCCTTACATAAACAAAAGAATTGTCCTTATGGGGAGGAATTTCTTTCTTTGTCTCGTGATCTCATACAATATGTGACATCATTTAGTGGCTATGTGACAAATGGGTTCGGATTTCGTACATTCCAATGTGAGACATGCTAAGAACTCAAAATAGTGGGTTAGTAATGGTTGGTGATGTAGGCGATGGGCGTAGATGTGTTGACTACTATGGAGTCTTAGTGGAAGTTATTAGATTATAGTATCTTGGGGACAACTACATTGTATTTTACCATTGCAATTGGTTTGATGTGCTTGATTCACGAAAAGGAATTAAAGTAGACAAACATGGGTTTATAAGTGTTGATACCCAAAGAATTTTGAAAATAAATGAGCCGTTTGTTCTAGCTAGTCAAGTAGCCCAGGTGTTCTACACAAGTGATGTTATTCGAAAGGGAAGTTGGCGTGTTGTGGTGAAAACACATCCCCGAGATGTGTATGAAATTGAAGCTGAAAGTGAAAGAGATTCCGATAACATAGACGAGCATGATGCATACCAAGATAATAAATCGATGAAGTTGTCATTTGTGACATCGACCTCAAAATACAATCATAGTGAAAAGCGTAAAGGGAAATGTCATATGGAACCTGAGATTGTTGATTTATCTTCACTGGACAAGAAAAGAAAAAAAAAAGTTTGAGAAAATTTGATATTTGTGCTTGTAATGCGATGAACTTCATTATATTTATTTGGTTTTAACAAGCTTAATGTTGACAAGCCTATCAATTGTTCATTTGATGACCTATTATTCTCTTTTCCTTTGATGTATGGCTAAAGTGAAAATGGTTCATTGATAATCTTTATTTTTTGCTCCCATTAATTGTCGTGTATGAAACAAAAAAGCTCAAATCTTTTTGTTGTTTCTAGATTAATGGCAACAACTCCATGTCAATAAAGCCATCTTTTGTTGCACCTGGTGCACTTTCCACGGTCGTAAGCAAGGTGTAAAAGCCTTTTTTCGGTTGCAAGGAGTGCTAGAGAGAGAAAGTAGTGGGAGGGGCTCTCGGCTCACGTTAGCAAGGCTAACTAATGTGTGCTATTCATCTTTCTGATGGCAAGAGGTCGGAAGAAGAAAAACCCTACCCCCCCAGCGTGCTTCTTGTGTTTCTCCGGCGAGTATCCAACAACAACATGTATCTCAGCAACATGGACATTCATCAAACTCTCAAGCTAATGTGCTACAATCCAACACACCACAAAGCTCTCATGCGATTCCATTAGGGTCTGCCTGATGACTACACCGGTGGGTCTGGTCTCTTCCTCGTTATCATCTCGTCTAAGGTGGTGGTGGTGGCTCCGGGGGGCACTGGGGAACATGTTCCAGCAACTGAAGTGACTGATGATGAAGGATTTCAAGTGCAATCCAATGGAACAGTAACTACACCTCATGAAATGATACCTAGCTCTGCTCGTCGTTTGGATTTGGAAACCAATTAGGTACCATGAGTTTCTCTTTTTGTGGGTAACAGAGCTGCTACTAATGGTATGAAACTTGATTTTGTTCCACCAACATTTGTGAATGGTAAACCTGTAACCTAGCTAAGGAAAGAAGATGTTGACCCTGAAAGTGAAAAATGGCAAAATGCACTTATTGTGTATATAGTGGGGGATCGCCCTTGGCAAAAACAGTTTGAGGCTTATGTGGATCGTCAATGGGTGGGCATATCAACACCAAGAATCATATACCATGATACTGGTTTAATTTGTGGTGAAATTCGAAGATGTGAGAAAGTCCTCTAGAACAGTCTTTATTCTTATAATAACAAGCCTATAATTTAGAAGAGATTGTCCCCAGATTTTGACTTTGAATCTGAGGTATTGAGAGTGATTCCATTGTGGGTTAAATTGCCGAACTTACCTGTTAATTTCTAGGCTGGTCCATCTTTGAGTACGGTGGCTAGTGTTATTGGGAAGCCCCTCTTTGCTGATCAATGTACATCTCAACAGGAGAAGCTCTCCTTTGCTAGGATCCTAGTGGAGGTGGATGTCACTCAACCTCTAGTGGAGTCAGTTGATATTTTAAATCCTGAGGGGAAGCAGTCGGTCCAAAAAGTGGAGTATGAGTACAGACCTCATTTTTGTAAGTCTTGTCTCATGTTTGGCCATGATTGTGCTTATCTTTTTAAGCCTACACCAGAAACGACCAAGCCTCCAAACAGCAGACAACGAGGGCCACAAAGGGTACACAGAGTTTGGTAGAGGAAAGACAATGGGCAGCCACAAAGAAATAGGGTGCAGGATAGGCAGGTTGATGATGATGGCATCATTGTGGGGCCTATGGAGAAGGGAAAGGAGTCTGCTGAGGGACCCTATCCCATCAGCTAGTTTGATAGCTTTGAGGAACCAGTTTCATGTTTTGCACTCAGTTGAAGAACAAGAAGTTGACACTGTAAGCTTGGGACACGTTCAGGTTCAGGGGATGGCTTTAACCCTAACTCATGATTAATATTGCTTGTTTGAATATTAGAGGGTTAAATAAGCCTTCAAAGAAAAAGGATATAAAAAAGTTTACTACTAAGAATAAATTAGACATTGTATGTCTGCTGGAAACAAAAGTAAAGGAGCCAAATGCAAATGGTGTTGCAAAAAAGTTAGTTGATAGAAATTGGAGACTAGAAACCAATTATACTGCTATTGACAAGGGTAGGATTTGGTGTTTGTGGAATGCTAAGTCTACTCATGTGGTTTCTAATGTAATTCAAGCTCAGTTTATGTGCCTTGAAGTCAGGAGCATTCAGAGTTCTTTTCATGCTATGTGTACAGTGGTGTTTGCTGCTAATGATCCTTCTATCAGAGCAAATTTATGGTTGGAATTGTGTGCTCTTCCTTCTAACCAGTTGCCTTGGCCGGTATGGGGAGATTTCAACAATCCCTCGTGTGTGGGAGATAGGTTGTTTGGGTCACCAGTCACAATGCAAGAGATTAGTGGCTTTGTAAACTATGTGGATACTTTACAGTTATGGATTTGCAGTTAGCAGGCCGCTTTTACACATGTTGTGACAAGCAACAGGGAGATAGGAGTATATTGTAAAATTGACAGAGCAATGGGCAACCAAGCTTGGCAGCATGTTGCTGAGGTTTTTGTACCTTCCCTTTCTGATCATTCTCCAATTGTTATCAGCATTTCAGGTGATAGAAGTGTGGGGAAGAAGCCTTTCAGGTTTCAAAATTTTCTGGTACAACATCCTCTTTTCTTTAAGGTTGTACAAGAAGCTTGGGGTTCTGTGATCCCTGGGACTACTATGTTTAGAGTACACAAGAAGCTCCAAGCTGTTAAAATTGGTTTGAAGATCCTGAACTCAACAGATTACAATAGCTTTTCTACTAAGGTAGAGATGGCTAGGGACAAACTGTAGATGGTCCAGCAACTGATTGCTAATCTGTTTGCTGATGCACTTATAACAGAAGAGAGGGAACTTATCCTTGATTTACACAAGTGGTCAGGGTGGAGGAGCAGTTGTTGCAACAAAAAGCAAGGGTCTCATGGCTCAAACTGGGGGATCAAAATAATAAGTGCTTCCATGCTGTAGTAAAGGGCAGGAATTCAGGATCCTACTGGTATGGTATTGAGAATGAAGTTTTGAACTTTTACAAGGGTTTGTTGGGATGCAAGGGCAAGTTCACTACCTGGCATCAACATGGAGCTACTTAGAAGTGGACCTTGTTTGTCTATTCAGCAACAACAGTCCTTATGTGTTCCAGAAAAGGAGATTTATTCAGCTTGGAATGAGAAAGCACCAGGAGTGGATGGGTTTAATGTTGTTTTCTTTAAAGAAGCTTGGAATGTGGTCAAACATGATATTATTGCAGCTATTCAAGATTTTTTTCTCAACAGGTAAGTTGGTGAAAGCTATGAACATTACAAACCATCACTTTGCTACCAAAAAAAGCAGCCAAAGACTATAGACCTATCTCTTGTTGTACTTTGGTCTGTAAATTGATCTCAAAGATCTTGACATCTAGACTGAGTGAGGTTATTAATTTAGTGGTTGGGTTGTCCCAATCTGCTTTCATACCAGGGAGGAGTATCTCAGACAACATTATCCTGGACCATGAGCTTGTGAAAAGCTATATTAGGAAAAACTTGTCTCCTAGGTGCATGCTGGAAATTGATATACAGAAAGCATATGACTCACTTCAATGAATTTTTCTGAAACAAGTTTTGGAGGGTATGGGTTATCCTTTTTTATACATCAACTGGGTTATGAGTGTTTGTGAATGGAGCTCTTACCCCACTTTTTGAGGGCAGGAAAGGTCTGAGACAAGGTGACCCTTTGTCACCCTTTCTTTTTGTTCTAGCTATGGAGTATTTAGCCAGGGAGCTAGCAAGCATGAGTAAAGATCCAAATTTCAACTTCCATCCAAAGTGCAGCACACTGAGTACACCTGTAATTTGCTGATGACTTGCTATTGTTTTGCACAAGAGACCTGATGACTTGCTATTGTTCTGGAGACTTGATTTCTGTTCAGCTGCTTACCACCACTTTTCAAAACTTCTCTAAGATGTCAGGGTTATACGCTAATCAAGAGAAGAGCTCTATCTATTTGGGAGGAGTTTCAGTTGATATTAGGGCTCAAATTGTGAATGCTATGCAGAGGGAGTGTTTCCCTTCAATCAATTGGGTGTACCTTTGTCTTCAAAAAAACTCTCAGTTCATTAGTGCAGACCTTTGATTGATAAAATTTTGTCCATGATCAAATGCTGGTCCACTAAAATGCTTTCCTACGTTGGCAGGTTACAACTGATCAAGAATGTCCTCTTTGGGGAACAGACTTAGTGGTCACAGGTGTTTGTCCTGCCAAAAAAGGTTATTTCTCTTCTTACTACAGCTTGTAGGACTTTCTTATGGACCCTATTCCAGAAGTGTCCAAGAAAGCATTGGTTGCATGGGATAAGGTAACTTTACCTAGAAGTGTTGGTGGCCTCAATGTGATCGATTTGTACATCTGGAATATGGTTGCCATCTTGAAGTTGTTATGGGCTTCGTCATCCAAACATGACCTTTTGTGGGTGAAGTGGGTGCATACTTATCATAAAAATCATATGGAGCAAAATTGAACTTTAGACTCCATGTCTTGGATGGTAAGAAGATTTATCAAGCCTCAAAGTGGACTACAAATGTAGTAGGTGGACTGAGTTCCATGACAAAGGCTGGAAAATTCTCAATCAAGTTGGCCTATCATACCCTAAGAAGACAAATGGTGAAGGTCCCTGGGCTTGCATGGGGTGTGAGAAGATGGCAGCTTCTAAACATAGTTTCATCTTTTGGCTTGCCGCACATAGGAAGCTCAGCACTATGGATAGAGTTAAGATGTGGGGGTTCCGATTCCTTAATAGGTGTCTTTTATGTGAGAAACAGCTTGAATTGGTGTCTTTTATGTGAGAAACAATTTGAGTGTGACTATTCGTGCTGGGTATGGTCTGCTCTTTTGGACTGGATTGATGTTCAAAGAATCACAGGAGCATGGGAGTTTGTGTTAACTCAAGTGTCACTGCAATCAACAGGAAATAAGAACATAAGCCAAGTGTTAAGAACCATTTTTATCATGGCTGTATGTGTCATATGGAGAGAAAGGAACAACACAGTGTTTGGTAGCTCCAAGGTGAATGCAAAAGACCCGGTAAAGGGGATCATCCAGGAACTACATGTGAGATGCTGTGAAAATTCAAAGGCTAGGAAGTTCTTGCATAGTTTGCACCCCTATCCTGCCTGTTGTATTTGATTTTTGCTTATGGTTTGTTGGTTTGTAGGGGCTTGTTTCCTGTGTGTAGAAAATGAAAAAAAATAAGCTGGTTGAACCCTTCCTAGAAGGTGGCAACTTGGTTTGTTTACTGATGCTCCCTAGAAAACTATTTCTTTGTCCCTTTGCAGTTGTATTGTGTTTGTGGTTCATTGCCTATTGGTTAATAAAATTCTCTTATTTACCAAAAAAAAAAAATGCCTTTTTCCTTCCCCAATTCAAATATGTGGAAGCACATTCATCAAAATCCTTGAGGCCATCAGGTTTAAAACTTTCAATCCACAGATCAGATAGTAGTAATGGTGCAAAAGATACTTTTGTGATAAGGACTCATGAAGAGTATTTCACTAGAGTGTGACGTGCACTTATTATTCGCCTTAAACAAGCTGAAGAGAATGCAATATCTGATGGTAAGCTTTATGTGCATTATGCTTTCACTTTTGTTATGAGGTTTTAATGCATGGAGCGGGATCTGTGTCATTACTGGACATGTGTTTATTTGAAGGTGAAAGTTTGGGGGGGGGGGGTTGGGCTGAGCTGGGCTGGGCAAGGCAGGGAGTACAGGGAGTGTCGGGGGTCAGTTCATTCACTGAGGGGTCCGTGGTAGGAAGTGTGCACGGTGGAGGGGGGCATTCTTTAGCATTGAATGCGCACAGTGAGGGTCATTCTGGCAGTGAGAGAAACTATTCATTAATGAATAGTAACTTGGAACAGGGCTTTGGTGTTGGGCTAGACATGGGTATATAGTATTGGGATGATTTATAGTGAAATTGAAAGAGGTCCAGTTGAGGCAATTTACCAATTTTTTTTCGTTTTTTTTTCGATGAATTTGCTTTAGCTTTGTTCTTCATTTGACTCAACCCAGGCTCAGCTTCAGTGAACAAGCTTCCTGGTTTTCTTCCCCCATACCTTCTCTACAATTATTCCTCTCTTGATATCCATTCTTAGTGCAACACCTCATTGTCCTCCTAAGACCATTCCTCTAACATTGTTGAACATTACTTTCCAAGCTGAACCATGATTACTGTTTCGTTCCCTTCACTTTGGTATATGTATATTTCTTTTGAAATTATTCACAATTGCTTCCCTTTTCACATTCTTTATTAAAATTCTCAAATTATTAAGGTATGATTATTTTTTTTGGTACTTTTTATTATTATTTGGAATTCAATTCAATTAGGAATTACAATGTTGTGGTATCATGCGATTAACCTTTATTATATTTTCCATTGTGTGGTTGCCCAACTGCAAAATTGTGAGTAGTTGCTTGCCTTTATTTGTGTATGTCTTCGTTTGTAATTAATTTTTCCATTGTCTTCTTTTCTCATGTTCAATAATGATATATGCTCATGTTGAGAATCACTGTTTGCATGTCATTTAACGTTAATTGTTTTTTTTTTTTGCTTGTTTTTTGTTTCTTGGGTCTTATTTGGACAAATTGATGAACAATTTGTGATTTGTATTTACTATTCGGTGTATAAGTTTGTGGGTTTTTTGAGCTGCATTTTTTTTTTCTTAAAATTATTGGGGAGGTCTGTGTTCTTTAATGTGAATTGTTTGATGAATTTGATGTAATATGTATTTAATGTTCTGTGTTGATTTTCCTTTATGTTTGCTTAGGTTGATTTCTTGGAGTGGTGGTTGTGCTTCACTTTTCTAGGTATGTTTTCTTTTGTCATGCTAAAGCTTAATTTTTTTTCAAGGTTAGCTATTAGTGCATGTAGTTCCTGACAATTCAAGTTTAACACTCAATGAGCACTCAGTGTATTTGCAAGCTTTGTTTGGTACAACTGTGGATAATTTAAAATTTATGATGTATGTGTCTTGCGTATAATTATTTGGTATTTAACTTATTCTTTTTCTTATTAATTTTATTTTTTTAGGGTGCGGTGTGGGGGAGGGGGGAAGTTTGGATTTGTATGTAGGGAAATATTTGATAAAATTTGGCGTGATATGCTCTTAAAATTTTATGTTGAACTATTTTGGGTGTAAAATGTGATGAATTATGCTTCAATTGTTTATGCTTTATTTTCATTCTATGCTAATTATGCAGATGTCCTACTATTGATTAGTGTTGTCAACTGGTGTTGATTGATTTTGATTTGTATTTTTTAGATTAGAATTATATATTAACAGACCGTAGGTGTAGTTCATTTAGAATTTAGCGTATGTGGGGTTAATTTGTACATAAAATATGCAATTTAATTAAAAGAATGAAAGTAGAGGAATTTTAAATGTATTTAATTTACTGTTCGGACGATACATATTAAGATGCTTTTGATTTGTTGACATCAGATAAATTCAGAGGTGAATTTGAAAAATAAGTTATGTAAGGACTTTTATGTGAGAACATTTGAGCTTCTTCTACTACTTATATGTGAACGACTCAGCTCATTTTTTTACAGAACCAATGTTTTCACTACGACAAAGTTTCAAAGTAAACCATCAGCCATTTTCAAAATTCAATTTTAATGGAGATCTCGGATCCCATGACGACCTCTGGCCCCATAGTTGTTATGAGCACATCACAGGACTTGATGAGCCTCATATTCCAATATATGGGTCCTAGAGAGAAGTACATGTGTTCAGTGGTACACAAGGCATGGTCAAAATGGCTTTTGCCTAAGAAGAAGGATGTCCTAGGATTGGAGT
>ONZA01016880.1:11076-21670 GCA_900322205.1 Kewa caespitosa | reverse complement strand
TTTTTTTTTTCATGCAAAGGATAATTGAAAATTATTTTCTATGTTTTTATTATTACGTTACATTTGCTCCATCTTTTCAAATCGTAATCATAAATATATGGAAAAAAACATTCAAAAAATCAATTCTATTCTAAAAAAAACACAATTGTAATCATAGATTGGTTATGGTTCCAAAATACGAAACCGCTTACCAACGGTGCCTAATTTTTGAAACCGGTACCGGAACCGCTACGCTAGAACCAGCGGTTGAGTTCCGGTTACCCGGCGGGTATCCGGTACTGATGCTCACCCGTTGAAAAATAAAATTGTCAAAAAGATAAAAGTATTTGAAATGAACTTTCATAATTTTAGTTATCCAATCACCAAATATATTATTTGTTAATAGATTTTGCATCTTTAATTCTTGTAAGGAGATTAAATTTTCTTAAAATCTCGAAAATTTATTTTCATGCAAAACAATTTTGTTACACCATAACAACATTACGATATCACACAATGCTCCAATCACATTAACAAGATCCGTAAGTATTATAAACTGTACATATGAGAAGATTTTAACTTCTTAGGATATGTAAAGTGATGTGATAAATGTACTTGAGCTTTTATTTTCCACACCCCCAAAAGTCCAAACAAACGACCTTAAGCAACCCCCCTATTGGCCCCACCCTTGATATAAACGGCAAATATAAAGTCCAAAAATGTGACATCGCTTCAAGTTCAAATATTTCCAGATGCAAATCATGCAATATACATATAAGCATAGTAATATATGAACAAAAAAATTAAAAGAACAAGAAGAAGCATGAACAAGAAGCAAAGAACACGTTGCTGAATACTCAAAAAGAAATTTCGGATTGGAGAAAACAAAACAACAAAAAAAGAGAAAAAACAAAAAATCCCAGAAAATATATATTAAGGTCAGTCACTCTTGTTTCTTGTTTCTCTCTCTAGAGTTTGTTTGTTTCTTTCTCTAAAATGTTGTGATGAAAAATCATAAGTTTCGACCACTCCAAGAACTGTACGGGCATGTTAAACAAAAGGCATGTTCTTTTTTATCTGAATGTTTTTTTTTTTGTGTGTTTTTTGGTTTAATTAGGTGTTATTAATTCTGGGTTTTGTGTTTTGGTTAATATTTTATTGACTTTGCGTGATCATGGGGTAGTTTTGATTGGGTAAATGGTTTGTTTTTGTGTAAATGTTGTAGGGTTTTTGGTTACTGAATTAGGCGTTGTTTGCATAAAGTTTGATACTTTATTATGTTTGATGATCATCCTTTTAGTGGAAATGGATAAAATTTGATATTTTATGGATTGGTGTTAATGGGCATTAACATTGAGATGAAATTGCAAATCTAGTAGGGTTTTGGTACGTGAATTAGGGGTTGGTTTTTGTGTTCATTTGTGATTTGTTTGAATAAAGTTTGTTGCTTTCTTTATGTTTGATGATCACCCATTTACTAGAAATGAATAAAATTTGATATTTTGTGAATTGCTGTTAATGAGCATTAGGAATGAGATGGAAGTGTAATCTAATAGGGTTTTGGTATGTGAATTAGGGATTGTTTTTGTGTTCATTTGTGCTTTGTTTGCATAAAGTTTGTTACTTTCTTTATGTTAGATGATCACCCATTTAATGGAAATGAGTCCAAGTTAAAGTCTTGTGAATTGCTGTTAATTAATGGGCATTATTTAACAATGAGATGAATTGTGAATCTAGTAGGGTTTTGGTTGTGAATTAGGGGTTGTTTTTGTGTTCATTTGTGATTTGTTTGCATAAAGTTTGTTGCTTTCTGTATGTTAGATGATCACCCAGTTAATGTAAATGAGTCCAATTTGATATATTGTGAATTGCTGTTAATGGTTATTAACAATGCGATAGCTTTGTTTGTTTTGAGGAAAGGGTAGGGTTTTGCTATTGGGGATTTTTTGGTGCTCATTTCTGCTCTCTGTGCAAAAAGCTTGTTACTTTTACTGCCAAATGATCACCCATTTTAATAGAAACGAATTAAATTTGATATTTTGCAGATTGCTCTTATAGGGCAATTACAATGTGATAGAATTGTCTTTATTGGAAATCTTGTGAGTTGTGAGGAATGTGTAGAGAGTAGTTGCTTTCTTCTTTTTATTTTGTTATTGATATCTGAATTTCTTTTGCTTCCAGGACTAATTAGACTGTTCAAACAAAGGATAGGAATCATGGAACTGATTTATGGACTAGGGAGTTGTAATCTGCAATTTGTTCACAGTCTTAACATAGTGCCAACTGCCAAGGGGCGAAGCTGTTTTGGATCCTTGATTTATTATGTTCATATTTTGTCACTTTAATTGGTGCCATTATTTCCTTTGGTAAATTTTTGGTTGTCTTTTAGTGCATGATAAGTGCTTCTGTCCTGTAAAAAGGTGCCGCATGAATGACTTTTATGGAATTGCATTTTTCTATAGCTTGCTGTCGTAGAACAATTTAGGATATGCTGATGTTTCCGATGAAAAAGACTTTCTAGGAATTGAAGATATATATGAGTGATATTTTCAAAATGAAAAAAAGTCGTCACCTTTTTTGCGTTGGTGGGTGGGGGTGGGGCTTTCTGGATTAGATGAAGAGGTTCAGCAAGACCTATATGTCAATGAACAACATATGTGGAGGGATTGTGTTCTTTTGGAGGTAGTGGGATGTGGGAGCAATCAGGATATTGTGTCTTATATAAGTTTGATCTTGGTGGTAAATTCTGTACTCTATGGGAACTTCTGAGTAGTCTCTGGTTAGGCTATCTCAAATTTGCATCTTGTGACTCACCATCCAGTAGCAGTTGATGACTCATTTGTAGGTGGGAGGTTTTAGGAACACACCTAAATCCCAATGGAGGAGGGATTATGGTTTAGTCTTCTAGGAACATGGTTTTACCATCAAGTTCAGCTTTGTTACAGCTTGTAGGAGAAAAGTTGTGGGATACTTGAATTTTAAAAACATTTTAAATTAAAATACCTAACTGAAATATGATTTTATGGCTATCAAGAAGCACCAAGTTATATGATTTTCAGTTTTGATTAAAATGGAGCCTGTTTCGATTGCCATCTTAGATACCGAAATGATATAATTGCTGTTGCTTGTCCTATTGATAAACAGTTTGAAAGAGTCACATCTAAAATGGAAAAGAAGGCGGGTGGCTTGTCTGACACCTATCCGGGGGAGGATAATACCCATCACGCTTCGTCTGGCAGTCGTGAAACAAGTAATAATTTTGATGGTTCTGTTTGTCAGAGCTCATGTTCTGAAGATGTGCACAGTCTGGATTCTCTGAAAGCTCCTGGTGTCTCTGAAGAGTGCCAAATGCCTGAAGATGTGAATATTTCAAATGAAGCCATGGCAACTAAAGATTTTTCAGGAAGTTCAAATCCAAATGAGACGATTTCATGTAGAGGTGACCCCGATGGTGCTCCACCAGCAAAGGTTCTGTATGAGTAATCATATACTTTAGCTGTCTGTTCACTTTTTATTAGAGCAGCTTGTTGATGTATATTTGTTTCCATATCTTTCCAGTTTCAGGGTCTACCTTCTGCATGCAGGAATAAACAAGTTGAGGCAAAAACAATAGACTCTCTGAACCTCAAAATCGATGAAAGGAACCATGTTACCCTGGATCATAAAGCTGGACTTGATGATGGGAACTCATTTGCTTTTAGGTCTTCAGATGCTGCTGCTGGAAAGGAATGCGTGAAGTCTAATCCAACGATCACAAACA
Organism: Kewa caespitosa; assembly: GCA_900322205.1. NCBI lineage: Eukaryota > Viridiplantae > Streptophyta > Magnoliopsida > Caryophyllales > Kewaceae > Kewa > Kewa caespitosa. The sequence goes on along the minus strand of ONZA01016880.1, from coordinate 17,931 downwards.
TAAAGAACACGGAGGATCATCCTCTACAGAACCAAGCTGTGACAGATAATGATGCATCTGACGATTTGGTGGATGTATGTTCAGTGAATTCCTTCTTTTTTCCCTTTTTCGTTTTGCATTGTTTCCTGCATTTGCTTCAGAATATCTGGGTTCTAGAATCTAGAATGTTAGAGGACGTGCCAGCATAATGTGCTCTATCTGCAGCTATTTTAGAATTTAGGCAGTGTGTTAGTTACCTTGTTGTACCATTATGGGGATTTAATGCATAAGTTGTGAAGCTATCTTTTCTGTGAAACTTTTAACTGTCACAATTCGCCATCGCTGTACATACGAGAAACTTTCATTGATTGTCGTTGTGGTAGCTAGGAATAAGAAGCTGGCCCAGTGGTATTTATCTGTTTCAAATTGGGTATGAGATTTGCGATGCTCCCAACCTGGATGAACAGGCACAAAAAGTTTTTGTTGTTTTGAAGAGTTAGCAACGTTTCTGAAAGTTGTCATGCGTATTCACTTTGGTGTAGTTAATTGGCTACATTGTATACAAATTCCAATGCACGCACATGGGCATGTGGCTCTAGCTGAAAAGTTACATAGAGCTCTTAGTAGGCCTTCTTAAAATGTCTTTTCGAGGGTTGTAATTGCTGCAAATCTTGCCGCCCCTCTCTCTTGTTCTACATGCATGAAGGCTAAGCAGGCTAAGCATAAAAGCAGGCTTAGCAGCCCTCTGCTACTGATTGTGAGGTGGTTGGATGTTTATTTGTTTATATACAAATGTTTATGTGTTGGGATATTTGTTAATTCATCTGCGTCCAGGAATGACATAGCATGTTTTATTGGCACAGGTGAGATTATGTGATATCTGTGGTGATGTTGGTAGGGAGGCATTACTGGCTCTTTGTAGCAAGTGCCCTGATGGGGCAGAGCATATGTGAGTGATCTTTAACTGTGCATTTGGACCAGAAAGTGTACCAATGATCTCCGAGTGCTGATTTTTTTTGTTTCACATTTCCTGATATTGCCAGTTATTGCATGCGCACTAAACTGGAGAAAGTTCCTGAAGGCTATTGGATGTGTGAAGACTGCCTGTTGATGCAAGAACCAAAGATACAGAAGCCAGCTGGACTTGAGAGATCAAACAGTGCTTCAAAGCTGTCTCATTCCAAGGAATTGAGGACAAAATATGGTGGTAAAGCTTCTGTCTTATCCTGTAAGAGGCGTTGTTCTGATATGGAATTGGGACCTGCATCAAAGAAAAGGATTTTGGAGAGAAGTGTACACCCATCAAAGTCATCTGGCTCTGGGGAAAATCCACTGCGGGATCAGGTTTCTTCCCCGAAGGTCGCTTGTTTAGGTGATCAATCTTCTAGGAAGGCAGTGGGAAAGGTGAATTTGCCATCTGTTGAAAGGTCACTGAAACCCAGATCTGATATAGCAATGGGACCATCGCTGAAGAAACGAACTTTTGAGAGAAAAGCTCAACCACTGAAATCTGGTGGTTCTAGGGTTGATTTGTTGACTCGGATTTCTCCACTGAAAACTAGGGATAAGGGCAATGATGCTTCTCGTCGGTCATCTTCATTTGGAGATCAATCTGCTAATAAAGTGGTCAAGCGGATATCTTCACTACCGGGTCACAGGTCACCAAAATCACAGCAACAAGTGTGCGGAGGCAAGTTGATTATGTTCATATTAATCGACAAAGTTGTGAGAGGACATTGTCACTCTGGTATATGCTTTCAATAACTGAATGTCATTTTCTTTTTGTTTGCAGGTGATCTGTCCAAGCGTAAATTAATCAACATTTCAAACTCAGCCAAGGAAGTACAGGGCTTACTTGGAGGTACTCATCACCTGAAGAAAACCATTCCAGAAAAGAAGCCTACTGAAAAGAAGATGTTCAAGTCTCTCTCATTTAGTGGTGCCAGCTCAGCGCCTCAATATCTGTCCAAAGCTCTTAATGCAAATGTGAAGGAACCGAAACATGAAAGTGGAAGGAACTCAAGCAAAAACAACGGTTCAGCTGAGAACAAGAGCCCTCGTCTGGGTTTGCCAATTGCTGGTTCTGTTGCAATGAAAGTTGACCCTTCAAGAACAAAAGTAAGCTCAGAGATTGGAAATGTTCCAGAGACGAAGGATATTCAAGTAGATGAAAATTCAAATGCTGAAGCCCTTGCATCCCTTACTTATCAAGGCCAAAACTATGTAAATGCATCAGCTGGAACTCCAGAAAACCAAGCCAGAGACGTCAATTCTTATCCTGATCGGATACCAATCCAACCCTCTCAGAAGGCTGATCCTGTGTGCTCCCCGAGACATGTTCTTTCTTCTACCAAGGATCTGTTAGTTAACTTACATCCCATTAGCGTCCCTCAAGCAGATGCCGCTGTCCCAGAATCCGAGTGTATTTGGAAGTATGGTTCTATCTCTCCTTGCCTGATCCATCTTTTTATTTTTTATGTTTGTTGCTTTAGCTCTTGATGAATAACATAAAATTATACGCGCTTTTCTTTAACCGTTGGAGCCTTGAGTCTAAGTGAACGTTTAAACACATTAATTTTATAGGGGTGCGTTTGAGTTGGAGGAAGGGGGAAAACTTCCAAGTTACTGTAGTGGGTTACAAGCGCACTTGTCAACTTGTGCATCATCCAAGGTCCTTGAACTGGTTCAGAATTTTCATGCCAGACTTCCGTTCAAAGAAGTACCCCGATTGGACTCTTGGCCATTACAGTTCCAAAGGAACCATCCCACAGAAAAAGATGTTGCTGTTTACTTCTTTGCTGAAGATTTGCAGAGGTTAGTTGTTGCTCACGTTGTCTGCTTGATGTCAAAAAGATCTTCGGTACATGGTTTTAATATATGCTGTTTTGTGCAGCTATTTAAGGAGTTACAAGACGCTGTTGGAAGGCATGATGAAAAATGACGTGGCTCTTGAAGCTAACTTCGATGGAGTTCAGTTTCTTGTTTTCCCATCCAGCTTGCTTCCCATGAGATCACAGAGTAAGTTTCCATTCAATGTTCTGCTTAGTGGGTGTGGGTCTACTGTGTCTGAATTTTGCATGTCTAACAACAGTAACGCTCCCCTCCTCCCCTTTCCTTTCAATTATATTTTCCTCTTTTCCCATTCCTTAATGCTAACCTCTTTTTACAGGATGGAATGCTCTCTCTTTCTTGTGGGGGGTTTTTAGGGTGAGGAAAGTTGATAATTCCAGTATTCACATCCCTACTGTGAGTGTTGCAACCTTGAATCAAGGTTTTTGCATTCCCAATATCTATGGAACGGAAAATAAACTGTTCTCTGTATCGGAGGCTAGAAGTGTCTCTGCCTCTTACACATCTCACAACTCCTTACAAGGGCCAGAGTTTACCAATGCAGTGGCAGTGCAATCTTCAGCTTCCACCAAATCTATGGACCAAAACTTCGAACATGAAGTATCTTCAGTGAACAAGTGTAGAGCCTCACAAGGAGCTCTCTGTTGTAAAGCTGATACTTTAGCTGCTGCTGCTAGTCATGCAGATAAGGAGAAGTTTTCTGGTGGTGTGCTTTATCGTGATGATTTCCAGGTATACTTTTCTGTCTTTATTATTCAATTTACTTTGTGGATCTTATAGTACAAACTTTTGTCCACTCATTGGTTTTCAAGCACTGTTTGCTTCAATCTGATTTCAATCAATTGATTTTGTTGATATTTGATAAATTTTATTTCGTTCCTGTTCGCAGAAAGATGGTTATACCAACCAAGACATGAAGATCCTTCACAAGTCTTACACCTTTCCTTTTAGCCGGATAGATAAAGAAAATGTGGTGTCGCCAATGACAGTTATGGATGGGAATGACAAGATCAGTAGTTTCCCGTGGAATTGCGACATTGCCACCAAACTCTGGCAAGACCTCAAGCTCGATGTGGCCAATAGGATTTCCTTTTCTGTTGATTCGGGCCCATCTGGGTCATCCGATGGTGCAGGGTGTGCCAAGTCAGATGAAGGGCAAGTAGAACAGTTACAGTTGCTCGATCCTGCACACTGTGGCCCCCCCAATCTCGACCTCTGCTTAGGATGTGGTGGGTCCGAGCCAGATGGGAGGGAGGTTGACCTGGATTTGGGTCTTGGTTTCTTGGGACAGAATCCCCGCACAAAGGATAGGGGTGACAATGACAGGAGTGTTTCACTAGCTCTCTCTCTCGGGATGCCTTCTAACTGAATGGCTGACAATTTATGGCTCCGGTTTCCTTGTTACTGCTCTGCTGAGGGTGTTTCCACACACTAGGTCTAGGTGAGGAAGTGTAAATAGTAGCGAGTATATGTACATAAGGACATAGACGTCATATATATAGAGATATAGTAATAGCTAGGTGAGCAACGATCCTCGAGGTGTTTTATATGCGAGAAGGGCACAGATGTTTTTATTTCTTTGTTTCTTCCAGAGTGTTGGAACGTAGTTTATCGTGTTGCGATAAATATGATGTGTTCTCTTTCTCTTTGTTGAGTGTGAACCTTTGTAATGAGTACTCAAGGAGAGTGTGAGAGGTTTGAGACTATAGAGTTGATGTTCATGATATAGTAGACTACAAAATGTTCAGATCTGTGCTTCCATGAACATTTTTGCTTTAATAGATCAATACCAAAAAAAAAAAGAAAACACCAAAGAAGAGTCGTTCAACAGGGTTTGCCATCATTCATACTTCTTTCTCAGGACAACAGAACTTGTTCAAGTTTAATCGTCTTACTGCATGTCTTTCCTCTGGTATGAAGATAATAACTGTAATCTTTCACAGTTTCCTATTGACATGCATTTTCCCCCCAACTTGCTACAAGGTCGATGTCTCGAATTTCGTAGTGATTAGCTAATTAATCACTTCCAAAGCTCCTTGCAAAATAGGAGCAGTCCTATACGAAGGTAAAACAAGTTGCCCTAAAAAAAAAAAAAACAAGTTCCAAACAATGCATGTTTCCAACAGTCCAAGCAACGTAATTAGATAACAAATATTGTTACTTTCTCATTAAAGTCTCATATAATCATTTTAAAATGGTTAAAAGTCCATTTCTTAGAACGTAACAAGACATGCATTGATGAAGTCAAAGCTCCTGCCACCAAGAACAGTCGCTACTCCATAAATTAAAAGTGTACACGCATCCTCATAAGACCAATCCTAAGCACTAACACGGTGATTGGAATACCATTTGACATTCACTTACCTAAAATTTACCTCTTTTCATTCAATCTTAATTGAGCAAATTAAAGAAAAGAATCTCGTAAACAAGGTAAATACTTCTGCTCCATTCCAATTCACAATATCACTTGCTTAAAAACTTCCAAACAAAAGAAATGCATGTTTGATAAGGAAAATACCAACACCAAGATCCAAGAGTATCTTCAAAGTCATTTTCACTTCTCAGTGATTGTGATTCGTCCTGTCCTTTACATATAAAGAACACTTGCCACTACACCCCATTTCCTCTCTCTCTTTACACACACAGCACCAAATTGCAAACTTGTGGTGCTTGTGTTTGGTGTAGGAAACAGAAAAAACAAGAAACCAAAGATCAAACCTTTTTTTTGTAAGGTCTCAAATCCTCTCATCTTATAAGAAAGGTTCCATTTTTACCCACGTCCCCTTTATTTCCTTGTCTTTTACTTTCTTTCCCACTTTGTGGCTCTCATATCTTTTTGGGATTTCATTTTGATATTGGGTATAAATCTAAATTCATATAATTTAAAGGGTAACAATTTCCCAATTGAAATGATTCATTTTGCCCCATAAAGATTCCTCCTTTTCTGCATTTGGGTACCTCTTGATTTTCATTGCTAATGCTTGGATGGTATAAATTTGGTGCATTTGTTTAAGCTTGATTGGGTTTTATTGGTATTAAATTTTCTGGGTTTATGATATGAGTGGTTTTACCCTTTTCAGATCCTTTGTTCTTGTTGAGTTCTGTGCTTGGAAGTGGTGTTGTTTCAATTCTGGGTTTGATTTTTGGTGGGACAGCAACATTTTCTGGTAAGAGATGTTATGCATGATATGCTATTGATTGATTTTATAAGATTAGCATATGTTCAACTTTATTTTCATTGATGTGTTTGCTATTTGTTTCTGACTTTGCAAAGATCAAAGTAAGGCCTACAATCACAACCGAATAGTATGAATGATAAATGAGTTGCTCTGAGTTATATTCTTAGAGTAACTAAGTACTATGAAAACTATCAGTGGTATCACCATGTTTGTTCTTCATGTAATGTCACATTAGTTTTGTCTTGCTAACTTATAATAGCACTGAATCTAGATGATTTAGTGCACTGTTGCGCTCTTCGATTTCTGATTTGTAAAGCCTTGGATTGAAACGTATCTCGATTGGCATTGTATATTTTGACAATTCAACGTCCATCTTATCGTTCACATTGAACATAATGTCATTACATCCATGATCAGACTGGGACTCCACTTTTATGTCACTATCTTACTTATAAGTTACTATAATTTTGTGGAGCTTACCAAACATTTCTCACCAACCCCCTTTGAATAAAGAATAACTTATGTCAGCAATCCAAAGCAAGTTTAAATCGGTTTGAGAAGAAAAAGTTTAATAGAATTTGTTACCTGAATCTATCAACTCACTCACATATTAAGATGAAAACCCATATTAGAACTTAGAAGTTTCCACCTAATTCGAAAAATGTATACTGATTAAAATCCAAAACTAGTCCAAATTCCTTAAAAGAAAATTTATCAAGGTAGTTCGACCTAACCCAAACCATCCTGGCAAACTTGCTGGCCATTACAATAGTTGGATGATGCAATATGCAGAACTAGGATATTATATTGCTTGTTCGGTATTGCTAGGTTAGAGACTTAGAGAGTG